>CM030361.1:216593912-216646412 GCA_017893485.1 Hemerocallis citrina | reverse complement strand
GTGAATGGAGGACATGTTTTTCTTGATGTTTGCACAAGATAGAATTCCACTTATGATATGTTAAGTGTTGAACTAGAATATAAGTAATTAGTAAATTCCGTCTCAAAGACAACAAATACAATTCTTGCTCATCAAGAGATGAATGGAATCATATTGATACCTTGAGTAATTGCTTGAAGCATTTTAGTGATCTAACTAAGCTTAAAATGAATGGGAGAAGTTCAATTACTTTTAAATGAATGGGAGAGAAGTTCAGATACTGTAATTGTGAGAATGGCAACTACGATGAAGAAGAAGTTCATGAAGTATTGGTTGAAAGCTAACAAGCTTTTTACCGTTGCAACTTTTCTTGACCCAAGATATAAATTAGTTGCCATTAAGTTGTATTATGAAGAGATATGTGGTTTTGATGGTGCAAGGCGGTTAGGAAATATTGTAAACTTAATCAAGGAACTTCATGGTGAATATTCACAAAATTCTCATGGGAAAAGTCAATGTATATCACAAGGAGTTGGCTCAAGCAATTCTTCATAAAGGGTGAAAAGTGTTGGTGAAAAGAGAAAGACTAGATTTGATCAATATATTAAGCATTGTAAAAGCATGCCTTCGAAGACGGATTTAGACATATATATGGAGGAGGGTGTTCTTGGGTGGAATGAGTCTACAATGGAAAATTTTGATATATTAGCTTGGTGGAGAGGGAATATCAAAAAGTATCCTATACTTGCAAGGATTGCACGAGATGTTTTTGTTGTCCCGGTTTCCATAGTAGCTTCTGAATCCACCTTTAACATTAGTGGTCGTGTGATCCGTTGTCATAGAAGCCGAATAAAGAAGGAAACATGTGAAGCCTTGATATCAACTCAAGATTGGCTAAGAGCAGAGGATGAAGGTATTTGCAATACTCGCTCTCTTTTTTGCATGTATTTATTAATCATCATCTAATTATCTCTATTATGTGTTAATTTGTAGCATCCAAAGTAGAACTATTTTCTAATGATTTGGTCAATGAAGATGCTAGGACGGAGGATGAATATGTGACTCTTATACCAACAACTCTAGGCATGATGAGATTCAAATAATGTTACACACTTAAACCACTTGCAAGAAATTTTGGTTATTTGCATAAATGTAATTTTATTTAATTTTTGTTATTAAGGTGACGATGAGATAGATGAATATATCTTGGAACAATTGGATGATTGGTCTTTGCATTCTGAGTTGATGGAAGTCCGCCTTCTTTTAAAGACTTTGTTGATCATCATATGGTTTATTTATAGATGTAATGTGAGGTGACAACATGGAGGGCCATTTGTTTTACCCTTCTGTTTGTTATTTTGGATGGATTTTGAGTTATGAATCAAAGTAAAAAAACTTATGAAAAGATTTTCTTACCTTTCTTTTCTTCATGTTAATGTCTCATATAGTCATCAATGTTTATCAGCTTTTCTCTTTATAATATTATGTTAATTATTCTAGTAGTTGTGCACCTGAAGGGTTTAAATGTAGATATGGATGAATGAGCAAGTGCGGAGGGCATGTGCTAGTAGTTGTGCAGATTTCGTATATGGGTTCTTGGAGGTGGGCATTCTTAATTTCTTATTCTTTTGGTTTGGTAAGGCGTGTATTAGAGTGGTTCTGGCCAAGATGAGTTTCTGCATATCAGATTGTTACACTGCTTAAATTTGATTTTGTTAGAGAGAAGTATTTACATTTCAATGGGGAAGAATGTATGAGTCTTCGGGAAGTGAAGGTATATTAGCTGCAGTGTCCAATGCACATTTCTCTTGGTTAGGTTTGGTTTATTTTAGATTGTGACACCATTTTCTCTTTTCAGTCCTTGCAGAGGATGAACAATCCAAACATCATTAAGCTGAAGGAGGTTATAAGGGAGAACGATATATTGTACTTCATATTCGAGTACATGGTATTCTTTCATGAAACTTCCTGATGTATGTTTTACATGCTATTCGGCTTTATCATGGCTTTTATACAAAGAGTGGTAAATTTGGAGAGAACTTCGGAAGTTTATGTACTTTATGTGGTGATTAAAAAATTAATTTATGGTTTCAATCTATATGTATATCATGCAATTAATGTTAATCCTAATATGTATCTAGATTAAGGCTAATCTCAAATTAGAAAGCAGTAACTTCAATATTCTGGCATCTTCGTTTACCTGAGTGTCCTATCATAAACTCGTGTAAATCCTTTTTCCAGATTGAGGAGGCTCTTAGCCAGTCTGACCCATGAGAGCATCTGAAGAAACTAGTTATCCAAGACTTGGCAACAATTACTCTATGGATGCTGCTTATAAGGTAAAATAGTGTCCCTATACAACAAATAACAAGCTAGGGCCTTTTTTGATGGAGAATGATGATAATTGAGGTAATTTCTAGCAAAGGTAGAAGTATAGAAACGTCATCTGCATGCCTTTAAATTATCTAAGTTCAGACACTAGAAAGAGGCAAGAATAACATGAGGTTGGAGTGAAGTTGAGATATGTCCAGTTATTTGAACCTTAAGAAACCACAGAATTGAAACAAACAACATTCACAAGCAAGTGTACATATATTTTTGAACATTTTGGGTGGAGCCTTTTGGAAGGATCATTTCAGAGTTTAAGGTTTTGCAATGTGGACATTTTCTAGTCAAGAAAATAACAATAAATATTTCACCAAGTCTGTACTTTAAACTACATGAATACTTTTTATCCCATTTACTTCTATTAAGGGTCGTCTCTACTATTCATTAGCAACTAAGATGAAATTATTAACATCTTTCTCTTTCTCCTGAACCCAAATGAAATTCTGCATTTTCTAAGGCTCAAGTCATAGTAAATTAATTAATCTTGTTAGTTGTCTAAAATGATAAAATGGATATGCATTTAGGGAAGGTAGATTCACTCTCAATGTTCTAACTTTCTCTTTATACCTTTCTGCATACAGATGACAACTAGATCATGAACCAACTTGAATAAAGTTATATGTTTTTCCTTTTAAGATCTTGACTTATTGGAGAGGAAAATTGTTTCATCGGTATAATTTTAGCAGTTTGACTTTAATCTATGTTTCATTTTATGTTGATACTGTATCGAATATCTTAAATCCTTTCTCTCTCTCTTTTCTGCAGAGATGGTGCCTGTATCTTTCATCCAAAAATATCTTGTAAAGATACTAAATCTTACAAGTGAAGCACAGGTGAGTCCTTACATCTTTCATGTTAAAAACAGCAGTAGAATTGCTCTTAATAAGTCCTATAATAAGCAGGTTTTTTTCCTTTCAAAAAGAAGTGGTGGGAGTAAGAGTTTATTTTAAGTAAACCTTACTTAGTGTTGCTGTTGAATCTTGTGTGGGGGCCTTAGACAGAATTTGTAGGTTCGTAGGAACTCGAACAGGCTGGATCTCACTTCTTCCTTGTTGACAAGTTGACTCCTTGGCGTTCCCGCGTACCTGCTCAAACGTTCGAAATACCGGGATGGATCCCGGCGACGAACCCTCCGACACTCTTGTCAATACAAGAAAAAGTAAAGGGAAAGAGCTCAAGTGCATAAAGAGTGATCACCTGTGACAGTAGGATGTAAGGGGGGTATTTATAGCCGCAGTGGGGATCTCTTTCAGGATGAGAGTGAATCCCTACTTCCCGGTGTAGCTGGATAGGGGTGGTTACAACCACCTCCTCAAGATAAGGACAAGCCATGATTTCCTCCTATCCTGTTGAACTGGTCCCTAATGGTTTGAGACCCATTCTCAACTGAACAGATCCATTCATAGGTTAGCGGGTCAAAGAGGAGGGACCCGGTTCCCAATTCAGACCCGTCTGTAGGTGAAATTACCATCTTGCCCCTGTGGCTTTAAGATTCGTGCCCACTTTGTGTAACGCCCCGAATCCCAAATACAACTGAATTCGAGAGTTCTACAGGATCTTTCCACTTCATTTAGTACAATTTTATGAGGAAATTTGAACTTTTCACTTTACATCAGAGTTTACATAAAACTTTACCCTTTACATTGCACAGCGGAAGTAAAATTTACAACAATTAAATAAATGTACAACAACATTGAATTTTCTTTAAGCATCTGTTCCTCTTTAATCTTTATCATGTCACTTACCTGCATATAAAACTGTGGGTACGTCAGTTTATTCAACCGACGAACATTATACACGGCCATCCTCTCTATGCCGGAAATAGTATAACTAATTTTTCATATTTAACAAATGCAAACTTGTCACATATCAAACTAAAGGGAATACCCTAATGATGTCGTGTTGTGATTGTGCACTTAGTCCTTAATGCAGTTATTTATGTTACATGATACTAATGCGCACTTGTTCGGATTCTATGCATCCCATACTACATAGGTCCGAGGGCAAGCCCTTAATCGTTCTTCATCTTTGTAGGGTTCAATCCCTCGCCATGACTTAATCTACTACTGTAACTACGGTAAGTATCCTAGATGATTTCTGACCTACAAACTCATGTCTAGGCGCCCTGAAGGGAATCCCAACGCACTGACACATGACTCATCATGCAGGCATCCGTGGTAATTCAGCTCCTACCATAGACATGACACCACCCGTAGTCTTCAAACACCCCACGAGCGTCGCCACCGGGACGGTACTCTGGAGCAGTATCCACGCCCTATCATGACTCATCATGGGACATCCTGGGATACACTCTCGCCGCTAATCCAATGGCCCTCATACTCAATGTTTTTCTCTTACTTTCATCACATCTTCACTATGTAACTAATCCTTAGTTCTAATGAAATAGAATCATGAACAAAATCAAAGCGCTAGAGTTAGCCTCTCCACTAAACCGGATTTATTCATTCATTCAAACATGACCAACCTTGGTCTTTCATTTCAAATTTCATTTCATTTTATTCCAAATGCCGGGGGAGACTTAGCTACTCTTTTTTTTCAATTCCAATTCACAATTTCTAAAGTTGAGCGTTTCCAACTCATAAGTTCACATGTTAAGTTATCATACTCAAAAGTATTTCTCTTTTCCAATCATGATTTCTAAATTGTTCAATAGTCCATAATTATACATTAAATTCAACTATTCATCATGTAACTCATAGAATATTATTTTCACATTAAAACCCACATCACTAATTATTCAATCAAAGATGGACATTTACACTTCATAATTTGTCACACTATTCTCCATTGAGAATAATTCACATCACTTCACACAATTTCTTCTTATTCGTCTTTGTTTTCTAATATTCCATTTTAGGTGTTTTTGCAAAGTACAACTTTTATGAAAATGCAAGTATAGAACTTATAGTTCTAAATTATACTTTTATTCTCTAACATACTCCACTTAATGCAAATAATTCTCAAACTATTTTTCACAAGTCCCACATAATTTTAGGATAATTGTCATATTTTTTCCATATTTTTTTGATCATTAAAAATCCCAAAAAAAATGTTTTTACCCCAATTTAAACTCTTGCCGAACCCAATATTTGAACCCACGACCACAGGGAAAACCGCCCAAGGCACAGACCACTGGGCCGAACGCCGCACACGTTAGAAAGAGTGGCTGAGAGCATCTAATGCTCTCGGCCGCTGTTCTTTATTTTTTTTTTTGAAAAATAGGAAACAAAAGTATGGTGCCACAGGGATTCGAACCAGCAACCTGGGACTCCAAAACCCACTGTAGCAAACAGAGCCGTCCCAACCACTTGAGCTATGCTCTCGGGTTGTCAATAGTACAACTCTAAGTTCACGTAAATCAATCATCTCTGTTATCAAAACATTTTGATATTCAACAAGCTCTCATTTCATTTCGCTTTTATAAAAATTATTGTAAAATTCCATATTGATTATCATCATCATAAATTATATTCCAGTATATAGAAAATAATTTTTTTCAACAATTAAAACATATTTTTCATACAATTAATTCGAATTCTAAATTATCACTACCACATTTCTTTTTTTTTCGACATTTCTTAACAATTAATATACTAATCTCTTTATTAGCAAACTTCATATTAAATTCCTGTTTTTAATCATTTACCAAGCATACAAATTTATATCTTAATTCATTCATTTCAATACAACACAAAGATTCATTTAAGCACATAAAGTAGCATTGTTAATCTACTAACTTTTTGTATATAATATGTGATGTAAATAATGAAACTTTCTTCAACAATCCAAGGCCATATTCAATTCACACAAAATTTAGCCTTTACTAATAGAACCACATACAATTTCACATCCACATTTCAATCAACCCATAGGTCATTTTTCCAATTAAATGCGTACTCTTATTAATATTTTTCATGCTTCATTCATTCAAATCTAGCATGCATTCCTAATTAGAAATATAAAAAATTTACCCACCTTAAATGGAGAGAAAAATACAACTAGCAACCTCCTAAACGAATGTCCTTGCAAACGAACGATCCTCCTCCTAGAAGCGCGCACTCGAGCCTCCAAGCACACCAAAACCGAGAGCTCTCCTTGATGATAGCCGGCCTCTCCCCTTCTTGATTGATGCAAGCACAACTCTCCCACACAATCTCAATCCTTTACTCACTTACTAACTACTAGATAATTGTATTTTGAACTATAGGTTGGAGGAAATAATTAGCACAAGAATACTAGTCAGGGGGGGGGGGGGGGGGGGGGGGGTATTTATACTAAAAAAATAGGAGAATGGATGGCCAAGATTGAAGTAGGAGTTAGGAACAAATGGCTAAGATTTAAGGAGGAGTTACACTAACCACCCATGATCAAGTAACCACCACCACCATGACTCCACTCAAAATTTGATTTCCCTCCTAAATCACAACCGGCCTCACAAGTGTGCTTGTGCACGTGTACGTGTAGTGCACGTGCATGCAACTTGGTCTCCATTTAAAAATTGTAAAATACATTAAAAAATCTTTAAATTGTATTCTACATTACAAGTTGTATTTAAAATAAAAATAGCTCATGGACTTTAGTTTTTGGGCCAAAAATAATAGTTTATAAAAGAAAATAAATAAATTCAATTTGGGCTTTAAAAAGAAAGGCTTTTGTCTCTATGAAAAAGGGCTTTATACAAAAATAATTTAAGAACACATATATAAATATCTATACTCATCATAATGAAAATAATCATCAAAATATTGCACGTGCACACTACATGCAAACTAAAATAATTTTCATTAAATGAAAATCGGGGCATTACACTTTGAATGGTTCCGATTTAACCTCATTTTTAGCCATATCAAGAGCCCCCCACTCCCAAAGACTGTGTGTTACGGCCTTTGGAGAGTAGTTTTGTTGTTTTAATGGCGTATAAGGCTTTATCGGAGTTCTCAAAGGGTGTTCGAATCTCGTCTGAGGGGTGATGCTGCTTTTCTGAGCTGGTAACGTGCCCAAGTTTGTTCTCAGGCCCTTCTGGATTTTTGGTTATTTTTTCCAATTTTACATTATTTTTTCGAACCATTTATTCAATTTTACAAAGCGATGATTTTCTCTCCAGGAGCACTAATTAATCATTCTAATAAATAATTATTTATCCAAGGGCTCAAAAATGTTCTCCTGAATTTATAATTATTTTCTAGAATTATTAATTATTTTTCCCGTATTTTTAATCATTTTTTTGCAATTTTTAAATAAATAATTCGAATTAATAAATAAAATATAATTTTAATTACCCAATTATGACGTGGCGCAATCTAGATTGTCCATCAGCCTTGGGCGCAAAAATCTGGATGATCGAATGGTGGATCAAAACCCGCTGACGTGGATCAATCTGAGGCGTTGATCAGGATGTCGCGCGAGTTTCGGGGCGATCCAATGGCTCGAGTTGTACGAAGGCTTATTTTCCCTTGTTTGAGGATTGGTGGCAAGAACTCTCGACAACGGTTGTCGACCCCCTCCAAATGTTTCGGTCAGCTGACATGTGTCAGGAAGGAGGCCGAAGTCGAGGTGGGTTCGGAATCCATTGCCGAGGTCCGCGGTACTTCGGGATAACGACATGTGTCAAAAGGGTTCAACGAGGCATGCCAAAGTCCAAATGAGCCATTTTTCTCACATTTGAGCGTCGGTGGCAAGAACGCTCGGTGAGGCGTGCTGAAGTCCAAGTGAGATATTTTTCTCACGTTTGAGCGTCGGTGGCAAGAATGCTCGGCGAGGCGTGCCGAAGTCCAAGTGAGATGTTTTTCTCACGTTTGAGCATCGGTGGCAAGAATGCTCGGTGAGGCGTGTCGAAGTCCAAGTGAGATGTTTTTCTCACGTTTGAGCATCGGTGGCAAGAATGCTCGGCGAGGCATGCCGAAGTCCAAGTGAGATGTTTTTTTCACGTTTGAGCGTCGGCAGCAAGAATGCTCGGCGAGGCGTGCCGAAGTACAAGTGAGATGTTTTTCTCACGTTTGAACGTCGGTGGCAAGAACGCTCGGCGAGGCGTGCTGAAGTCCAAGAAATGCGTGTGGCCTGTTGACGATTCACCGATGACTAGTCAAGGACACGTGGCACGTTGACCATTTGACCGTTGACCAATCAAATGCCTGTTGAGTTTCTTGTCGTTTTGCGGTAAGTGGGCCTGTCTCTTGACTTCTTGAGGCCCATTAGTCTCGATTTGCATGTGGCTCCTATAAATCTTCACCCCCCCTGTCGCTTGTTCATTTCTCAGATTTTTACTCAGGTGACAAGTTTTTACTAACGGGAGCTTCAGGCGACAACTGACCGTTCTCCGGTGATCTTTCTAACCGTAGCAATCACTTCAAGGTAACTCAATACTTAGTTTATTTTTTTAGCAAATGTCTAGCCTTCCCCCAAGTTCAGAGCCCTCCCCCCGCTGTTGATGAGCCGTCTTCGAGCCAGGTTCCTCTCGTCGACAAGGGCAAGGGCATCGAAGCACGTTCTTCGGTGGTCGTGGAGACCATAGTGGAGAACCCGAGCAGGATGGGGGAGTTCGGGAGATTGCTGCGAGTTTTGACTGGACTCCATAGGGTTCGGGAACTTTCGGAGGAACACGCCGAACGAATAGTGTACAGAAGGGGGCGGAGTCTTGAGGAGAACGCCGCGAGGGAGACTTCGAAAGTCGACGACACCATCTCCATCCTCAACAAGGCGGACCTAGTGGCGATTCGGCGGTGTTTTTAGATCCCCGAGGAGTTCGAGCTGATGCTACCCGGTCTTGGAGTGAGGGCCAATTCGCCGATGTCGGTGGATATGTGCTTCTGGCCAGTCGACACCTTCATTGTCGGGGCGCGGCTGCCGCTCCACCCCTTCGCCATCCAAGTTCTGCGGTGGTTCGGGATCAGCCCCATTCAGCTCATGCCGAACAGGCGGAGGGTGATCAACGGGTTCATCCTCCATTGCCAGGCGGCAGAGATCGAGCCAGATCTAAGGGTGCTCCAGACACTATACCAGCTTCACCAGTAGCAGAAGTTGGAGTTTAGGTTCTACTTAGCTCCGAGGCATGGTGCTCGGCTCATTAGCTGTCCCGACTCGATAAAGCATTGGTGAGATAAGTATTTCATCATCCGAAGTCATGAGCCGTGGTGCATCCCTTCGGATTGGATCGAAGAAGTGACGAAGAGGGTGAAGGGACTACCGGTGCTCTACCCCAACGAAAAGAAATGGTTCAGGTTCTCCTCGACTGACAGAAGTTTGATTTTAGGTACCTGGTAGAAGAGGCGCTCTACAGGGGGGCTCAGTCACATAGACCCCAGGATGTGGTTTTCGCCTTTTGTTTTTCTTTTTTCGTTCGGTTTTTACTTGCGTTTAATCACCTTTTTTCCTCTCTGGTGCAGAAACCATGGATTATGAAGCGGTAATGGCTCAGAGGGCAGCTCTCGGTAGCAAGGCTCCGAGGAAGCGGAAGAGGGTCGTCTCGAAGGTGACTTCCCTAAGGACGAAGACGGTCTCCAGCGCTGTCGAAGAAGCATCGGCATCGGCAACTGTGGCCCCAAAGGTGATGATGACAGCAGCTGCTACGGCCTCAACCGAGGCTGGCAAATTCCCAATGGCGGCCGCTTTGGGGATGGAGGCGGCTCCGCTGACGACCGAGGCCGAAGTGTTCCTGACTGAGGAACACAAAAAGATTTGTGTCCCAAACTGGTAGGTCTGGAAGCTCAATGGGTTCCTCGGCGACTCGACATTGAGCATGCAGGCCGTCAAGCATCTAGCAACGCCGAAGGATCGTGCCTCCATGAACGCTAGCGGAGTTGGGGACGACGCCCTCGAGATTGCTCGAGCAGCAGTGTCGGTAAGTAGTGTAGTTTTGCTAGTTGCATACTTGTGTTTTTTTTCTTTGGTTTTCACGCTAACTTGCTTTCCATCCGCAGATAACCTATCACTTCGGTCATCTTATGGAGAAGATAACCGAACTCGAGAAGGAGCTGAAGAAGGAGGTGGATAGAGCTCGGGCGGAGAAAGCTCGGATCTCCAACGAGCTCGACAAGCTGAGGGTCGAGGCAGACGGTAAGACGATGAGGATGGAGTACCTCGATGACCTCGTGAAGAAGCTTGAGGCCAATCTTCTTTGACAAGAGACGACAGCGAAGTAGCAGGAAGAAGCTGGCGAAGCTGCCAAGGTCGCTGTCGCGAAAGAGGCCGAGGCCGCAACCATGGAGAAGGCTCAAGGATTCCTTGCGACCAATATGGCTAAGGCTTACACCCACACCATCGAGGAAATGACCTAACGCTTCTCCAAGGTCGACTGCTCTGGGTGGCGTCTCTTCCCCGACCATGTCCTGGGCTTCGACGAAGAGTCAGACGAGGATGAGGAATGGGATGACAACGAGGATGCTGAAGTCGAGGTCGTCGACAACGAGCCTGGCTCCGAAGCTATGCCCTTAGTGATCGTCACCGCTCCGGAGAAGTCTGATCCTGCAGCGACGAGCCGCCGCGGTAAAGAGGTCAAGCCTTGAATTTTAGTTTTTTTAAAAAAAAAATTAGATCAGCAATGTATCGCCTAATCGCGGACTGGCCACCGCATGTATCTTTCTGAACTTCAATGAAATGAAAAACTTTTTGAAATTTTGGCTAAGTGTCCACAACAATTTGCTTGAAATTTTGGCTAAGTGTTCACAACTGAAATTTTGGCTAAGTGTTTACTGCAATTTGCTTGAAGTTTTTGGCTAAGTGTTCATTACAGTTTGACTTGGCCTTTTTAGATTGTCGAAGTGATGCCACTCGCCAAAGTGCCTCGTGTGGCCGAGGAGGCTCGTCCCGAGGTTGGTCTAGGGGTGACAAAGTTGTGCCTTGCTAGGAGCCGAGAGCGGCTTCACGAAGTAGAGTGGGAGCTTCACAAAGCAGAACGCGAGCGAAATCACCTGAGATTGGTCTTAGCCCATCGAGATCTCGAGATCAGGTGGCTAGAAGAGAGGCTCAGCGAGCCGACCCCCGAAGGCGATGATGTGGGCTCATCGGCAGCTGTCAATCTCAGCTTGAGACTTAGGCGCCTCCGACATTCTCTGACCAAGGTGACATCAGAGAGGGACTAGCTGAAGAAGGTCACGGTCGACAAGAGTATGGAGGTTGCTCATCTTCGGCGGACAATCACCGACAGCTCTCGCGATGCAGGCTCAGCGCGACTGCCACACTTGAAAATAAAGGTGACGGGTGACTTGCTTAAGGAGCGAATCGTTGAGCTCGAGACGGAAATTTCTCGTCTTCGCCCGTGTTTCGAGGGAAGCACTGTCAGAACTACATCTTGCACTCGTGAAGAGTATAATAGGGGGATGACGTTCCGTGAGCTCGCGCTTTGCTTGCCCCCTGTACATCGGGATCCTGTAGATGCGCAGAGCAGCGTGGCAGCCTCGTCGAGCGAAGCCTCTATCAGGGACACCGTTAGGTCAGGCACGGATGATGCATCTCGGCTCGCCGGCCTAAGGACGTCTGTCGAGGCAGGGCATAGGCAGTACAACATTCGTTGCCCCCGAGTTTCTCTTAACCGAAGTATCCTCGTCCTTAGGAGGCGATGAAGTAGCTTTCTGTAATCTTGTAATTTTGGTTTCAAAAAGTTTTGTATCTTGATGTAAAGTTGAGTCGGTTGTTAGTAATTAGACTTGTCTCTCAAAGCTTTAATGAAATGATACTCGTTTTGTGAACTCGTGTGCTTTGCTAGCATTTGTAGTTGTCAACAGTTATAGGAGCAATTATGAATGGTGGGACGCTTGGTGCTTACTCGTTCACGAGTAGCAAAAGTTGCGTCGAATCAAGTGTTGGACTCCGAACTACTTTTCGTTTAGAAAGTATCAACAGTTGTAGGAGCAATTCCGAATGGTGATCGGCTCTTTACTCGCTTAGGAGCAAGTAGTTGAAGCGGAGTCGAACCAAGTGTTGGACTCCGAGCGCGTCATTTTGAAAAAATCAACAGCTGTAGAAGCAATTTCGAATGGTGATTCGCTTCGTACTTGCTTAGAAGCAAGTAGTTGAAGCAGAGTCGCACCAAGTGTTGGACTCCAAGCGTGTCGTTTAGAAAGTATCAACAGCTGTAGAAGCAATTCCGAATGGTAATACGCTTTGTACTCTCTTAGAAGCGAGTAGTTGAAGCGGAGTCGAACCAAGTGTTGGACTCAGAGCACGTCATTTTAATGATTTTTTTTTGGTAAGTAGAGTTAGACTACCCCCACAATAGAGAATTTGCTAGGTGGAGTTAGACTACTCAAGAAATGGAAAACTTGAGAGGTAGAGTTAGACTACTCAAAAGATAAAGAATTTGCAGGGAAAGATTTCTTTTTATTGAGAATGACTAGGTTGCCGCTTCTAAGTTGTGAGCCACCTTTACGCTTTGGTAAAAAGAAAATACAAGTAAGGATTTCAGACATGTCTTCTAGAGCGCTCTTGGGGAAGTTGCTTGGAGTGGTGTTTAGACACCCTCTCGATACTTCATCAAGTGCTCCGCATTCCATGTCTTCAGTATCTTCCTGCCCCCCGGGTCTTCGAGTCATACGCGCCCGGGCGAACGACTCTGGAGACCCTATATGGTCCTTCCTAATTGGGTGCCAACTTGCCTCTTTTGCTCGGATCGGAAGTCGATAACTTCCTGAGCACTATGTCTCCCTCTCTTAGGTTGGCTGGCTGTACCCTCTTATTGTAAGTCTGAGTGATCCTACGGAGGTAGGTCTCTTTTAAAATTGCGGCTCTCTCTCAGACTTCGTTTATGAGGTCCAGGAAGTTGCGAAGCTGGTTCGCGTTCTGCGCTTCACTGTAAGCTATGAGTTGGGGTGAAGGCAGGCGAAGGCAGGCCCACCTCTAAGGGGATGACAGCTTCGGATCCGTACGTGAGGTTGAAGGGGGACTCCCCCGTCGTAGTTCTTTTGGTGGTGCAATAGTTCCAGAGTACGTTTGGGAGTTGTTCAATCCATAATCCCTTAGATGATCGGTCGAGCCTCTTCTTCAAGCTAGAGAGGATTTGTCGATTTGCGTTCTTTGCTTGGCCATTGGACTGAGGGTGGGCTACCAAAGAGAACCGCTGATGAATGCCGAGGTCGCTGCAAATGCCACGAAAGGTTGCTCCCGTGAACTGAGTTCTGATGTCGGTTACGAGGATGCGAGGTACCCCGAACCGACAGACGATGTTCTTTCAAAAGAATTTCTGGACCTTGTGCTCGGTTATTGTCAAAAGTGGTTCGGCTTCGATCCATTTTGATAAGTAGTCTATTTCTACTACTAGGAACTTTAGCTGGCCTGGTGCTGGAGGGAAGGGTTCGAGCAAATCCATTCCCCACATTGCGAAGGGAATTGGGCTTCCCAAAGAGGCGAGTTGTGCTTGGGGCAGGTTACGGATCGAGGCAAATTTCTGGCAGGAGTCGCACTAGCGGACGTACTCCTTGGAGTCACTCAATAGCGTGGGCCAGAAGTAGCCGTAGTTTAAAAGTTTCTGGGCCAGAGATCTCGCTCCCAAGTGCGCACCACATAGACCATCATGGGCCTCCCTTAGAGCATAGAGCGCTTCCTTCGGGGAGAGGCACCTCAGATAGGGTCAACCGTCGATCTGGGTGTAAGAGCGTTTGTACATGACCCCATCCAGAAGTGTGTACCGCTCGGCTTGTGTCCTGACCCTCCTTGCATCTTTTGGGTCTTCGGAAAGGACTCCGTCTCGGAGGTACTCGAGGAGGGGCTTCATCCAGTTTTCCCCAAGTGTTAGGGAGTAGGCTTCCATTGGCTCCGAGCTGTCTTCATCAATGCTTGGTCTGAGAAGGACCTCTATCAAGACGGTCTGTTCTAGACCCTACAGAGACGAGGAGGCAAGCTTAAAGAGGGCATCCGCTTGCGTGTTTTCCTTTCGGGGAACCCGCTAGAGTTGAACATCTTCGAATAGGGCCACAAGCTCCTTCACCTTTGCCAAGTACCTGGCCATATGCCCATCCCTCGCCTCGTATTCCCCCGACACTTGGTTGATGACCAGTTGGGAATCGCTAAAGACTCTGACCCGTCTGGCCCCAGCCTCGCGAGCCATACAAAGCCCCGCTATGAGGGCCTCATACTCCGCTTCGTTGTTCGAGGCCGGGAAGTTTAAGCGAAGGGAGTATTGGAGGACAAAAGCATCTGGGCCGGCCAAGATAACACTAGCCCCACTTCCGTCGGCACAAGAAAACCCATCCACATAAATGGTCCAGACGAAGGGGACGGTAGACGATTCGCAAGGGTCAGGGATGGTGCTCTCCAGAATGAACTCGGCCAGAGCTTGAGCCTTGATTGCTGTTCTGGGCTGGTAGCTGATGTCGTATTGGCTCAGCTCGATGGACCAATTCATCAGGCACCCGGAGGTCTCGGGCTTATGGAGAACTTGTTTGAGGGGCTGGTTGGTTAGGACTACGACCGAGTGAGATTGGAAATATGGGCGGAGCTTTCGGGTCACCATGACCAGGGCAAGGGCCATCTTCTCCAGCTTCGGGTAACAGAGTTCGGCATCCTGGAGGACCTTACTCACATAATAGATGGGCCTCTCCATTTGAGCCTCTTCTCTTACAAGGACCGCGCTGAGGGTTTGCTCCGAAGTGGCGAGATATAAGTAGAGCACCTCTCCAGTCGTTGGCTTGCTCAAGAGCGGGGGGTTAGCCAGGTATGCCTTGAGCTGGTCGAAGGACTTTTGCTGTTGCTCCCTTCCATTCAAAACCTTTAGCCCCCCTGTGGACCTTGAAGAAGGGGAGGCACTTTTCTCCGGACTTGGAGAGGAACCGCCCAATTGGTGCGAGGCGTCCCGTGAGCCCATGTACCTCTTTGACGTTGGATCGAGGGGCCATTTTAAGAATGTCCTGGATCTTTTCGGGGTTGGCCTCTATGCCCCTCTGGCTGACCATAAACCCCAAGAACTTGCCGGATGAAACTCCGAACGCACACTTGTTCGGATTTAGCCTCACATTGTGCCTCTTGAGCACCTCAAAGGCTTCTTGAAGATCGAAGACATGCTCCTGCCCCCGGGTGCACTTGACCAACATGTCGTCTACGTAGACTTTCATGTTTTGGCCAATCTGGTCTCGGAAGACCTTATTCACGAGGCGCTGGTAAATAGCTCTCGCGTTCTTCAAACTGAACGACATTACCCTGTAGCAGTACAGGCCCTGGTCCGTCACGAAGGAGGTCTTCGGGATGTCGAGAGGGAACACCCGAATCTGATTGTACCCTGAAAAAGCATCCATGAAGCTGAGGAGCTCGTACCCGGAGGTTGCATCGATCAGGGCGTCGATGCTTGGAAGGGGAAAGGGGTCCTTCGGGCATGCCTTGTTGAGATCGGTGAAGTCGATGCATATCCTCCAGCTCCCGTTGGCTTTCTTGACCATCACCACATTGCATAACCATTCGGGATAATTCACCTCCTGGATGAATTAGGCACTGAGGAGCTTCTCGACCTCCTCTTTGATCGCCTGCTACCGCTCGGGAGTGAACTTCTACCTCTTCTGTTGGATCGGCTTAATCCCTGGGGTGACGCTCAGGTGGTGCATTAAGAGCTCCTCCAAGATCCCTGGCATGTCTGCCGCGGTCCAAGCGAAGAGGTCACGGTTCTCCCGTATACATCGGGAGATGTCTTGCTTAATGGAGGGGGAGAGAGCCGTGCTGATGTGGAACGTCATAGTGGTGTCTTCTTCGGAGAAGGCCACTTCCTCCAACTCGTCCACTGGCTCGAAGATAGTCTGACTACCCTCTGGGGAAGTTTGAGGGCTTCCAGGGAGAGGACCGGACCCCCCATCGAGGTCATATAGCACTTTCGAGCCGCTTCTTGGCTCCCCGTCACTTCTCCCACTCCTGAGGGCGTGGGGAACTTCATCTTCATGTGGTGGGCTGACGGAATAGCTTGGAGTGCGGCCAAACCTGGTCGACCCAGGATAACATTATAGGCGGCCTTAACGTCCACCACTATAAAGTCCATCGGCTCCGTGCGAGTTACCGTGGTCTTTCCAGCCATTACGTCAAGGGTTATAACTCCCTCGATTGTAACCGTGAAATCATGAAGAGTGTAGCCTGCGGGCTTGAGACGGTCCCTCGACAGCTGGAGGACTTTGAAAGCTTCTAAGAAAAGGATGTTGACAGAGCAGCCATTGTCTACCAAGACCTGACGAACGTCGAAGTTCGCCATTCAGAGATTGATGACGAGGGCATCGCAGTGAGGCATGCGAATGCCCTCTAAGTCCCTATCGGAGAACGTCACAGGGACTCCCAGGCATTTTGGGGAGGATGGCTCTGCACGGAGTTCACCTCCCTGACGAAGGCTTTTCGAGAGGAGTTGGAATCTCCCCCCATTGGGCCTCCGTATATCAAGTGCAAGATGCCTTTTACTTCGGCCTCCAGAGTCTTCGTGCGCAGCTCAGTTCACCTGTTAGCCCCCTAGGCGGTGGAGGCAGATCGGCTCGGTCCCTTCTCACAAACCGAGTGAGCTGCCCTCTCTGGATGAGGGCCTCAATTTCATCCTTCAAGGCCCGACAATCATCGGTGTCGTGCCCGTGGTCCCGATGGAAACAGATTCACTTGTCCCAGTTCCTCTTCTTCCCGGGGGTGTTTATCTTCGGAGGTGGCGGCAGGAGACATTCGTTCTTGATCTCCATTAGGATGGCGGATACACTCGCGTTAAGCGGGGTGAATTTCTCGAATCGGGGGAGAGGACACCGCTGACCCCCATTATCCTTCTGGAGCTTCTTAGCTCCTTCCTTTTCTGCGCCCTTCCGCTTATTCCCAAAAGTCGATGCCTCAAAGGTGGGGCGGTGGAAAGCTTCTTCTGCTCGGATGTACTTCTCACTCCGGAGTAGGAGCTCTGAGAAGTCCCGAGGGGGCTTCTTGGCAAGGGACGCCCTGAGATTCGCAATGAGGACGTTGGACTAGAAGGCGATCGTGGCCACCGAGGGTTCCAAGGAGGCGATGGATCTGGCCTCGGCAGTGAACCGCTTAACGTAGTCCCTCAATCGCTCACCCTTCTTTTGACTGAAGAACAGTATGGAGGTGCTCGTCTTCTCGATGCGGCGGCTGCTCACAAAGTACGTGAGAAAGAGACCCTCGAACTAGTCGAAGGAGAAGATAGATGCCGGTGCAAGTCAAGAATACCACTCCCGAGCTGTCCCCTTGAGAGTGGCTGGGAAGGTCTTGCAGAGGAGGGCATCGGATGCATGATGGATTATCATGAGAGTTTTGAAACTCTCAATGTGATCTGCAGGATCCGTCTCACCGGTGTAGGTCTCGAAGTGTGGAGGTTTGAAGTTGTCTGGGACCGGGGCTTCCTTGATGGCGCGGGAGAATGGGGGCCTGCTTGGACGGAGGTCCCTCGCCCGTCATTCTTCATCTCAATCGAGTTGGCTGAGGTGCCTCTCCATCTTGTGGAGATGGCGGTAGACCGAGTTTTCCCTTCGGTCTTGTCTGGCTGAGCCCTGAGACTCGTCCTCATGTCGAGGACGGCTGGGGCTGTAATGGCGATGGCTCTGAGCAGGTGGTGGACAGATAGAATGACGGGGGTGACTCAGAGTAGGGCACAGACTTTGGGAGCGGCGATGGTGATTTGGAGAAGGGCGGAAATGGCTCGGAGCCGGCCTGGGACTTTGGGTGCGGCGATGAGGGTGAGGAGCTGGCTGAGGGCTAGGAACCCGACGGTCGTTGTTGGGGGCGGCGTGGAGTGCCTGAAGGACTGCCTTCTGGAATTGCTAAAATTCTGCCCTCGTGACGGGGGCCTTCTGCCCGCAATGGGCTCAAGCTGCAGGACGGCCAGCCGTGGAACGGCTTCATCTTGGGCGATGCGGGGGTGAATCCCTCTGCCTCCGAGGAGAGTTAGACCCCCTGCGGTTCGACCGGCATGGTGATCGATCCCTCGGGTGCTCCCATCAAGGGTCCGCCTCACGGTTTCGCCTCTCCTCTAGATGAGTCCGAAGATCGGGCCCTAGCTCGGTCTACCGATTGTTGAGCACGTCCAGTAGATCCTTTGGCGTAGGAGGACTATGGGAGGCCATAGAATCTGTGGAGGCATTGTGGATGGATACCCGAACCTAATGTACAGGTTGCTTTGGCGGCTTCGCCTAGAGGGCTTCCCCACATATGCCTGGGGCCCTATAGACTGCTGAATAGACTGGGGAGCCTGCTGCTCGAGCTGCAGGGTCTGCTGGCCGGAAGGAGGGAGTCCTCCTCCGGAGGAGGAGGAGGAGGAGGATGAAAGGAGTTTGTTCGTCGGTTGGAGTTTGTGGGCTTCCTCTTAGGAGGCATGGCTAGGAGTGGCTTTGGCTGAAGAAGGAAGGTGGGGTTGCTTGTCGAGTTTTTTCCACAGACGGTGCCAATCTATTGCCGCTGAATCTGGTGTGGGGGCAATAGACATAATTTGTAGGTTCGTAGAAACTCAAATCGGCTGCATCTCACTTCTTCCTGTTGACAAGTTGACTTCTTGGCATTCCCGCGTACCTGCACAAACGTTCGAAATACCGGGATGGATCCCGGCGATGAACCCTCCGACGCTCTTGTCAATACCAGAAAAAGTAAAAGGAAAGAGCTCAAGTGCACAAATTGATCACCTATGACAGTAGGAGGTAGGGGGTATTTATAGTCGCCGTGGGGATCTCTTTCATGATGAGAGTGAATCCCTACTTCCCGGTGTGGCTAGATAGGGGTGGTTACAACCACCTCCTCAAGATAAGGATGAGCCACGATTTTCTCCTATCCTGTTGAACTGGTCCCTAACGGGTTGAGACCCGTTCTCAACTGAACAGATCCGTCCATGGGTTAGCGGGTCCAAGAGGAGGGACCCAGTTCCCAATTCGGACCCGTCGGTAGGTGAAATTACCATCTTGCCCCTATGGCTTTAAGATTCGTGCCCACTTCGAATGGTTTCGATTTAACCCTAATTTTAGCCATATCACTTAGTATACTCTTAAATCTTAATAGATTTATAGTGCAGGAAAATGCTTTGGATTATGTAAATATGGTGTTTGCTGATGGGAGTAAGAGTTTATTTTAACTAAACCTTACTTAGTATACTCTTAAATCTTAATAAGATTTATAGTGCAGGAAAATGCTTTGGGTTATGTAAACATGGTGTTTGCTTAAGGTGCGGATGCATAGGATGTTAAGATGCCAGTGATTTGAAGTTCTTCCTTAGGAAAACCCCAAAGGTAAAGTGTGTTCTTTCAGATATCATCTATTCCAAAATTCTAACATTAAGCTGTACATGCTCTGTCACGCCCTGATTCTCAAAAATACGGAATACGAGCACGTGACATTAACTCAATGAATGACTTGCGTCATCCATAAGCTGTTATCGATTCAACTCAACAATATAAACAAGAAAGTAATACAACCACGCATGCAGTAAAGGAGTAATCACATGAATAACAATACTTAGAATTTAAGCATAAAATTACCAAACATAATAACAATCCAACATCTCGAATCAACAAAAACAATATTCAGGTCAAAAGCCCACAATACAAGAAATAACTTATTTAAGTCTTTAAAACAAAACAATAATTATTTAGGCGGCGATGCAAATTCAATTCTTTCACCATTGTTTTTTCCTAGTCCATCAGAAAATTCTCCTCGATTTCCTGTAAGTTGTTCATCTAAAAGAGAGAATAATATGTCCTTACAGCAAGTCGGGGATAACAAGTAGAGAAACAGAGAAATAATGGCATTTACGGTATAACAATGAATTCAATAAACAATAGAGTCGATGGCAATGAACAATGGCAAAATGATAACGATGCAATGTGCAATAACGATGATTGATAACGATGACAATAAATAATAACAATAACGGTAAACAATAACGATAACACTATTTAATAACGATGACAATATGCAATGACGATGTGATGAAAATCGTAAATCTATTATTCATTTTAATCCTAACTAATGCACGTACTACTGCAACCCATAACTATAGGTTCGATGCATACAATCAATTTTGTTTAGACTAAGATGGTAGATTCTATAGGTCATGTACTCGGCAAGATATAACAATAAAATTATAACTCTGGCTATTGCAGCAATTTCTTGCACAATAACGATAACACTGGCCATTGACGTAATTTCTTGCACAATGATGATAACACTGGCCATTGACGCAATTTCTTGCACAATGACGATAACACTGGCCATTGACGCAATTTCTTACACAATGGCGATAACAACATTTTGGGAACGAGGCCCAACTTCCGAGTACAGTCACTATATTATCAACTACTCCAGTCAACCCTTAGCCCCGGCTTGATTAACATTCTTTATTAAATCAACATGCAATACTAATAGGGAACAATAGGGACAGAAATATCAATGGAGAAACGATAAGGCGATTAATAAGGGACACTAGAATGATGATAATACAATCCTAAGATCATGCAATGTACCCTATATAATTAAATGCACCAAATACAACATTATAGATTCAATTTTATACTATCAAACATGGAAACTCAATTCTGGACAGCAGTAAGTTGCTGTACTAAAATTGAATTTCCCGCTGCTACAAAATAGAAAATGTGGATCCGTCAGAAGTTCTACAAACTAGACTCCTGCCCGATTCCAATGCATATTAAAAGTCCAAAATTCGACAATAGTAGCTAGGTGAATTACAGTGTTCTTTACAGTTATAGATTCTGGCTGGTTATTGCTGTTAACAAGTTTCAGTTGTAAAAGCAGTAAATATTCATTTTAAAAATCAGCAAAAATAATTCTCATTACCCTAAGCATGTTGACTATCAATCTGGAAATTATCATGGTAATATTTGATCATTAGTTAATCTATTTAATCAGGTTAACATGGTATATATATAAATCTGGAAACAAAATACAGCACATGGGGCTATATTTCATATTCATAAAGTTATTGATATTGATGGCATTATCTAGGTCGAAACAGTATGACAATGTTCAGGTTGACAGTAAATTTTAGGGTCTCAATATATTTTTCATGAATAAAATAATTAAGATGTTATGAACGATGAGTTAGGGATTGATAACACAAATCACAGCAAGTTACATCTATGTAAACATTGTATTAAGATGTATAATTTCCACAACCTTACTAATCACAATCCACCAATACACCAACACCAATCATATGAACAATCAACACTACTACATGATCTACAATAGTTGTGTAATGTCAAGACATGAATTTCAATAACAATCCCTATTCATATGTTCATTAATTATCTACATAAATGCATGCAAGATCTCTATAAATCGGAGGCAAACGATGGCACGAAGTCAAGACTACTACTTAGATACGCTCGTGTAAATCCGTAATATCCTAACGATAGATAACAATAGACGATATACGATAATCAATATAAATCTACTTGCAGAATTCAATAAACATTCTCGAATACAATACAATACAATTCGAGGGTGAGATGAATTGCCTTTAATAACGACGTTAGATCCGATTATGCAAAGAATAACATATCGGAATCCCAGCAACACGGCGACGAGCAAACGATCACGATGATCACAATCCGGCACGGATCTTGATGAGGATCAAGATCGGATAATCGGACGGCTGATATCAAAGATCAAGATCAACATCAAGATGATGATCACGATTGCAATGATCAAGATCTAGATCAGACGGCCAAGATCAATTATGATGATGATGATGATGATGATGATGATGATCTGATCGAACAGATGGAGATCAAAGGATCAAGAAGAAGATCATCATGATTGAATGCATCGGATGGCCCACGTTCACTTGATCAACTTCTAATCAAATAGTAAACACCAAGGGGCTTCGGCTCTAGCTTGGCTCCGATGATGGTGGTGCATGATAGCGAGGCAGGCAGTGCGCTCAGTGGTGCTCGACGGGGGACGCGAGGCTTGCTGCGGTGATGGGTTCGAGCGGGAGACCGAGGGTACGTCGAGGGCAATCGCTACTGGGGATGGAGGCGGAGGGGGAGGAGGAGGCGCGGCAGTCTTTGAGGAGGATGAAACGATGACGACGATAATGGGAAGCTACTGAGTCGAAGGTGGAGCGACGAGGTAGAAGGTGGAGAGCAGTGGCGACTGGGGGTGGTTGTCGCGAGAGGGAAGGCGAGTGGAAGCAGGGTTGAGCTCGAAGGGGATGATGTTGGGTTCGATGGTGGAGCTCCGCTGCAGTGGCGATGGCGATGAGCGATGAGCAGGAGCCACGAAGGAGGCTTGCAGTGGTGGGGACAAGAAGCAAGGGCTCGAGCGGGAGTTGCGAGGGTGATGAGGAGGTCGATGGTGGAGGTGGATGGGTGACGAGGTGCTCGAGGTCGGAGATTGATGGTGACGGGGAAGGGTTTCTTCGGAGGCAAAATAGGGGATGAGGGAGGGCACAGCTGTGGAGGACGAGGAGATGGTCGGCAATGGCAGTTGCGGTGTTGGGAGGAGACGAAGTCGTCAAGGTGCTCAGGGGACGAAGTCGATGGTGCTGCGGTGGTTGTCGTGGCTCTGGTTGCTGGTGGGATGAGGACGACGAAGTAAGCGGCGGGAGGGGTGTCGGAGCTCGGTGGAGGAGACGAAGGGGGTGAGATCCTCTGTTTCATTTCGAAACAGAGAAAGATAGGGGAATAGGGAGAGAGAGAGAGACTGCGAGAGAGAGAGAATCTGAGTTGCGTTTTATATAAAATATTATAATATATTAAATATAATATATAATAATGGGTACTTATGAGATAGTGGGGAGCTGTTTATATAAATAAAATGTATTATAATATTATAATAAAAGGGGGAGTTAGTGAGATGTGGGGGTTACGGGATCACTTAATGAGATGATGGGGGAATCAATAGGCTGATTATTAGGGTCAAAGAGATAGTGGGTTAGTTATTAGGCAGTGAATAGGAGAGAATGTGGGGATTTGACTGATGATGATTATTTGGATTAATGAGTTCAGGATAGACTAGAATTTGGGTTTAGGATCCAATGGGTATGGGTATGGGTTTGGGTTTGGGTTTGGGTTAAAATTTAATAGGAGATGGGCTTGGATTGGGTTTCAAATTAAATAATTAAATAATACAATATAGGTCAAAATCAATGGGTTTTAACAAATATAATAATAATAAAAGTAATGACATTGGGCTTTACAATAATAATAATAATAATAATAATAATAATCATGACAATAAAAATACTAATAATAATAATGGTAACAACATTAATAATAAGAATAACAATAATAATAATACTAATAACAATAGCAACAAATATTAATAAAAATAATAACAATGAAAATACTAAAAATAATAACAATGATAGTAGTAATAATAGTACTACGGATAATAATAATAATAATAATAATAATAATAATAATAATAATAATAATATGCATCAGAATAGAATTTGAGATTAACAAGTTCATTAAAATCAAAGCAGGAATAATATAAAATATAAATAGTTGATCAATTAAAAATAGGAAATATATGGTTATTCAAAGTGAATATAATTGTCGATTATAAAACACTTAGTAAAAGATCTAAAACAAATTTAGCGTAAAATAGATTTATAACTAATCAAGATATAGAAAATATTCAGGAAATACGTATTTACGGGAATGGGGGTTACATGCTCTTATCCGTTTTTTCCAAAAATGTTTGCAGGGGCTCAAGTCGCCATTTCATCACTTGTGAAAGTAGAACCTCCAGCTTCCTTTGACGGGAAGCTTTGCCCAAAAGGAAACTTTTCTCTATTACTGCAGTTCTTCTGAAATGCTGTGTTTTTCAATGATGCCTCAGATTTAAACCAATGCAAAATAGACAGGTAAGTACGTACTGTATTCATTTTTATAAGAGTTGTATATATTTGAAATAAATTTTCATTCACCTCTTTTGTTCTGTTGATTTCCATTTTGTGATTAGATATGAAAATCAATATCCACAATTCAGTGATATACATGTCTTAAGTACTAGTTAAGAAAAATAAATAGCAAAAACTTTATATTTGATATCCAGATTCGTATCTGTTATCCAGTAGACCGTATTCGATTCGCATCCATATCCGAAAATTAACGATACGGATATGATTTTTATTTTTCGAGTCATCTCTGTATCCATATCCGAATCCGTCTTTGGAATGCGAATACAGATACTGGAATAGCCAATATCCGATCTGTATTCGATCCGAAAGCATCCCTAGTTGCATCTCTGCAATTGTGGGCCCGGGGACTTTCCTGGGCCCATCCACTTCATCCAGAGTTCCGTATATAAAAAGTTACAAAAGAACATATGATGCTTCGTGACATGTTCATGTTTACATCGGGAAATTAGTCACTCAGGGCATCCACAGTCGTGAAAGGTAAAAAATAGCAATATGCATATTATACATATAGAAAAGTGTGGTTTCTTGCAGTCGTGAAATGCTATAATGTAACGAAGCTAAATAAAATATGATCGTAAAAAAAAAATATTTTTTATAACTTTTTGGACTGAATTGAATATTTATAATTTAAAAAGACAGGCGAAACTTGAAGCTTCGTCTGAGCGAAAAGAAAAATAAAATAAAATAACCAACGAACGAAACTCGTCTGTAGCATTTCCAAAAAGAAGTTAAAGGCAAAAGTCGACGGACTAAACTTCCCGTGGCTTTGCCTATTTTTTAAACCCAATTAACCACTTAAATAAATGATTAATTATATTTTTAAACCTAACTAATTACTAATTAAACCTAATTAACCACTAATTAAATAATTAATTAATTACCTGACAGCAAAAATTTTGAAAAAAAACAACCGCACTGAACTTGAAGTTCCGTTTGTGTTTTTTTCCTACTTTTCCTAGGTTTTTAAATTTTTTAAAAAAGCTAATTTCGAACGGACGAAGATCACCAAAAAATATTGTGCAGTATTTGGGACGAAACTTACTTCAAGTTTCGTCCAATTTCAAGTTTCGTCCAATCAATTAAAAAATAAAAAATATTTTGGACGAAACTTGAAATTTTGTTTGATGTATTAAAAATAATATAAAATATTTCGAAAGAAACTTGAAGTTTCGTCCTGTATATATATATATTCCTATTTTGCCTCTCAAATATAGCATTCGTCTTAAGCGATTTTGTCAAAATATGAATAAATAACAAACGACTATAGCTAACGACTGTGGATGCTCTTAAGGGTTTAATGTAGCTAGTGCTTTTTTTTTAATAAAACATATTACATTTTATTACTTTTTCATTAGACAGAAACCAAAATCATGGAATAAGGTTGTAGGATAAATTGAATTAGACTAGTGAACTGGTAAGCCGTTTTACATGTTAGGACTATTAAATAAATAGATTTAGAATTCATTCAGATAATATTTTCTTGAACCTGAAAATGATTCACTGAAACAACGAAATAATGAAACACATAAAAATATGTTGCTATCAGCAAAAAGCATGTCTTTTACCAAAAACAAAAAAAAAAAAAAAACAGAAATAGTTGGTCCACAGAACAAATCGATATAACAGGACGGGAACATTTTAACTAAACAGACATTTATCAAGTGTGCTATGGCAGATATTTTAATCAAGCATACATCAGTCTTTTACACACATAAGTTGGCAAGTCCATGCTGTGCTTATCAATAGACTTGTGTGACAACTAGCATGTCATTGAATATGTCACAGACTAACAAAAATAAATCAACTTCTACGTAATATAATTAATTCCATCATAAGCATCACACACTAGTATATTAAACATGTCACTGACCAAAAATAAACAAATCAACCTGTAAATATCTAATTTCACCTTAAGTTCCACATAAGCATCGTAACCAAGTCAATCAATTTGTTCAAGGCAAATACGGAATTTAATTGCACATGCACACAATATTAAGCTAACTAAATTTTTTCAAAAAAGAGAGAAAGAGAGGTATAACCGAATCTATTGTGACTTTTTATTCATAATATATATAGGTGAAGTTATAGTTATGATTTGATATAGTGGTTGGGCCGCCACGTGAGTAGATGAGCTTGGGCCATCACCTTAAAAAATGAGCATCCATCTAATAGATGATTATGGTTTCACACCACAATGAATATTATAATAATTAGTAGTTATTAGCATTACCCTGTGCAATTTGAGTACCCTAAAATAGTTTTGAGACCTATAAAATTATATAAAACTCCAAAAAAAGTGAGAGAATTAAGAGAAACTTATGAATTTCATCCAATCGTAATTACTGAAATCTTCATTATCATCTTCATATAAGCATATGGTTTAGAAAATCACTGCCAAACCATAATATTATCCAATTGAATATTATTAAAGCTTAAAAATGCATGTAATGAAAAGATGTTGCAAATTCAACTAATTTATGTTAGCATGTATATTATATCATCATTAACATTCAGTAAATAGGTTATACATTACAAACCATGCATTATAGCACAAGTTATGGTAAAGATGATAGGCTAAAAAAATGTAACACCCCTAATTTTAAAACACAATAATTCGTAGCAAAACATGATCTTTAACTTCAAATTCATACAATTTTACAAAGACTTTTTAAAGCTTTTTCATACAACACTGTTCTATTATATTAACGCAGCGAAATTAAATAAATACAACATTATAAATACAACTTTAACATCAGCAACTTAAATCTGAAAGCAATCTTTAGTATCAATTCATCTTTGTGTTCTTTCCGTCAATTCAAGCCCTGCACTAATAACAGTGGGCATGTCAGTTGCTCAAAACCGATGCAATATTATAAAATAGTGATCTCACTATGCCGTAATGTAACGATTCACTTACTTTAGTAAATACAAACTTGAATGAACAATAAAGTGTGAAGAGTGACTATCCTAAACATGTCAGTGTATGCAATGACTTAATGCCTAATGCAGGTTTACACTACGATGACACTAATGCATACTTGTTCGGATTCTATGCATCTTATTCTACATAGGTCTGAGGACAAGTCCTTAAAGTACTCCACGTTATAGGGTTTATATCCCGCGCTATGCAACCTAATCCAATGAATATACTCCAATGCGTAGTCACTAAGGAATCGCACCCCAAGGATATTGGACCTTATCGGCCTATCCCTAGCCCACCTCAGTGGATTTACCGGGCGTATCCTCAGCCATGAATCCTAGCAAGTGGATCTCTCGCAGCTACGAATCAAGCCTACCCCCAGCCCACCTCAATGGATTTACCGGGCATATTATGTTCGTCCTGAACATTCATAGGAACTGCAGTCTCTTTACCGGCCTTTTCGATAATATACAGACATACCCCTAGCCCACACCGTGGATGTACCGGGCGTATCTTCAGTCGTGAACATTCCTAGGGACCGCAGTCCTTTATCGGCCATTTCATCGACCTTACCGGCCGACCCCTAGCCCACACATGTAGATTTACCTGGCGTATTCCTCGATCTCGAACCCCAAGGAGCTGCACATTCTTTACCGGACATGTTCGTCGTTGTTTCTATCATATCTTCTTCTAGTGCCTATCCTTAATTTGAATCATGAATAAAATAATAGCACCTAGAGCTAGCTTACCCTCCTACCGGACTTAAACAAAATACCGAGAACGATAGCCCATATAGCCATTTCTCAAATCCATTAATCATTTTCATCACTTTGCCTGTACCTGTGTCTCACTAAGCCTCTACAATCAACATCTTTTCATGTTCAACATTATGAGGTACTCATACCCTCAATATTCATGTTTTCATATTTCAATTATTCACATCTCATTCAATTTTTTTCATCCATGAAATATTCAACTTTTATAATTCATTTATTTATAATTTCCAAATCGAATATCTCATAAACAACTTTTTAGTTAACTAATAAAATCAATCACTTCCAAAGTTTTCTCAAGACTCGATTCTTCAAAATCAATCACTTTCAAACATTTATAACTCTTTTCATTTTAATCTATTTTTCAATCAAAACTTATTTCTTTAATTCAATCGTTATTTTTAGTACCAAAATTTTCTTTTAAAAATTATCATAGAATTCCTTTATTTCCAATTCGAACTTTAGCTTTAATTTCACTATAATTCAACTATTAATAATTCAAATCTTACATATATGTCTTCTTTGTTTTAAATTAAACTCCAACTCGACCAATATATATAATTTGCTCTTTAAATTTATCAAAAAGTCTTTAGAATAGCATGAAGTAAATCCAAAATCATTCTAATATTATTATCATAATTTTTCCATGAAGTTTCCCATTTTTAAAGCTCGAAATCACTAAAAAAAATTGTTTAAACCCAAAGTGCGCCCCCTGGGCTCGAACTAGCGCCAATACAGTGGGCAGCAAGTGCCCACCACTGAGCCACATCAATACTCAGTCAATATGCGCTCCGATTCTTTAAATACCAAATATCCACTGTTCTGACCCCTTAAAAAATGTTTTGCAAATAAACATATCCAACCCCACTCAAACCTGCAACCAAACCCGCAACCACAGAGACCACCCCCCCCCCCCCCCCCCAAGCACGTGGGAGTAGCGCGCACACGCTAGACACAAAGCCCAACGACTCAACTGACCTTATAGGGGTTAAAATGTTTAACTATCAACTCTCGATTTAATCAACCGTTTAAAATATAAACATTCAAAGTAACTTTGATTCATGATATCAGTTTTATTTGCCTTTATTACATAATTTAAAATGTCCAGTAACGAAAATCATACTGAGTTTTTACGTAAGAAAGTGATTCTACACAAGTTAAGGGTAGATAGCAGTTTGGGAACATTCCAAACACCATATGCCTTTACTAAATTATAAAGATTACTCTTCAACACAATCATACATTTTTTTCTTTCTTTCTAATGCCAATTAACATGATTAGAATTTTTCCTCCAATATTTTATAATCACTTCAATTCATGCACAATTTAATTTTCTTCACAATTTGTCTATAACATCTACTTACACTAAATTAAAATTTGCACGGCATCACATATAATAATTTGCGCAACTTAAATTTTAATTTTACATGAAATCTACATCATAAATTTTCCATTAATCATGCAATTCATTCATAAATCACTCAAATTTTAATTTTTTCCTACAAAATGCATCACATCAAGATTAGAGAATAAGCTATGCAACTACATCTACAATTTTAACACAAATCTCCTAAACATACATTTAAAATATAATTTAGAAAGTAAGTAGAAACACCCACCTTATGGAAGAGTATATTAGTAGAAAGCCCCTTCAAAAGTACTCCAAAATCCCCAAAAGCCTAACAATACCCCCACCGAAATCAACAACAGCAAGCATTTCGGCAACACACACAGCACCATATATATATATATATAAGCAATGCTCCATTGAAAACGCAAATGTTGTGAAACTCGTGAAAACCACCTAGGCCATTGTTGGGAACAACGGCCTAGGTTATTGTAACACCCCGCAAAATTTAAATGACAATTTTGCCCTCGGGTGTTACGCACGTGCATTTTGTACTATTACTGATCATATCCATAACGCATTTTGATATGTATTTTGAATTCCTATTATTTATACAATCGTGTATTCTTAAAAAATCACATTTGAGACAACTCAAATGCTATATTTCAATCTTTGAGTTTTTACGTGCTTTCTACGTATTATCAATGCACGTGTCGATTTTCGGATATTCCACCGTTACGTGCAAAGTTTTCGATGAGTTTCAACTATTTATTTTTATAAACATGTTTAAATTAATTTTTGTAAATAGAATTCGATTTTTGTCTATTTTAATTAAAATAAATTTCTACGTGCAATACACGTGTTTTCTGTACGTTTGAGTATATTATCAAATATGTATATTAAATATAATTTCTATTGCATTTCAATTGATTATAAATATTTTTCGGTTCATAAAGTCAATTTTTGTATTTTTGAGATTTTACGGGCGACGCACGTGTTTTGGTGCACGTGTTTAAGCGCGTTCTTCCTTCAAAGTAAATTTTCATGAAATATTTCTTTCCATTTTATTGTGCATGAAAAGTATAATTTTTAAGTTAATTTTACATATTTATTACAAATTTAAATAAGTTGTTTTAAAGGGATTAAATAAATAAATTGTTTTGTACACAAAGCACGTGCATGTGCACACGTGCGATGTGCACACAATTTGGGGACCGGGCTGCTGTGAGAGGAGGGAAAATTCTGGAGTTTTGATTTCGAAAATAAGAGGGAAAACAAGTTACAATTTTTATAATGGGGTGAGTGGAGTTCATGTGGGAGGTGGTTGCTATAACTACCCATTAGCTTTCTTATAAAAGTGCACCCTTAATCTCTCATTCTCTCATCTCTTCTTCTCCTTCTCTCTTGCCCATGCCGAAACCAACCAAATGGCAGCAAAGCTATTCCCATTCTCCACCTAAGTCACTATTCCACTTGCCTATATACATATACTAATGTATATATATGTACATACATAGTATGTGTACATGAAAGAAGATGGGAGTTGTTCTTGATGATTGCCGAATGAAGATGGAGATGCTCATTGATGGATGCTTGCCGAAATGTGGAGCTTGGAGGCTTGCTTTGGTGCACGGATTTCGAGGAGGATTGCAATTGGAGCTTTCTTTAGGAGCTCCTAATTCTAGGAGTTCATTTGGGTAACAAATCTTCATTTTTAGGTGGGTATTTCTTAAATGCTTTCTAATTTAGGAATATAATTTGCATGATAGATGATATGTGATTTACTTGTTTGAAATTGAATTGATTGCATGCAAGTTAATATAGAAATGAATCGGTAAATCTTGATTGATTATGGTAAATGCAAATTGCTATGCTTGTTACGATTGCTAGTTGAATTGCTAGAATTGAAGTGATTGTATGAAATTGATGCATATTGAGACATTATTGGAATAATGCGAAATGTGGCAAAAAGTATGATTTATAACCTCAAAATGTTATTTATACAAGTATAGAGATTTTTTTAAAGTAAATTTTGATAAAAGAAGGTAGTTTATTTGGAAAATATGTTTTGATGCATTTTGGTTGGAAAAAGAGAAACTTGGGAATTGATAATATATATGATAATGTTTTAAAAGAAATATATTCTGGAAATAAATTATATTTTGTATATGGAAGTACAAATCGATTCAAAGGTCGAAAAGTGTATGCAAAGTTGCAAATTGTGGATTTGACAGTCGACTGATTACTTCCACAGTCGACTGGTAAGTGTTAAAAGTTGGTTTTCATCAGCGGGACAGTCGACTGAATACAGTTACAGTCGACTGCTGCTTTGATGTTGAGTTTTCAAGATATTTGCGGGACAGTCGACTGATACTGCCACCAGTCGACTGAACCGAACTGTTTATTTGGTTTTGAGTTTGAAATTGATTTTGACAAATAAAAGTTAAACAAGTTTGAATATGAGATTTTACAATTATTAAGATTTGATTGAGTTTTATTGTGGAATGCACGCAAGGTTATGGAAGATGAAATTGATAAAGAAATCAAATTAAATTGGAACACTGCGGAACAGCCGACTGCCGTGTGCAGCAGTCGACTATCCCGAGTGGTTATGAAGAATGTGAATTGACTGAACAAGTCGACTGGAAGAGTTCCCAATCGACTGTCCAGAGTGCTTTTTGATATATCTGAAATCTTGTGAATTGTTTGTGGTAAAGATTGTGAATCTGGATATTGGTAAACTCTATTTGTTGCTGCATAAATTTATATGAAATGAATCATAGTTGAATTGAGAATTTACATGAGATGAATCATAGATTTAAATTGAGAATTAATGAATATGAAAGACTAAGATCATGATGAGAAAGTCTGTGAGACTCAAAATTGAATTATGAGCTGGAAATGCTCAATTGGAAATTGTGAATGGGAAATTGAAACTAAAGAGTAGCTAAGTCTCCCCCGGCAATGAAATGAAATGAAATGAGAATTTGAAAGACCAAGGTTGGTCAGGTATTGTAATGAATGAATAAGTCCGGTTGAGTGGAGAGGCTAACTCTAGAGCTTTGATTTTATTCATGATTCTAATAATTAATACATTGTAAGGCTGTAATGAAAGTAAGAGAAAAACATAAGTATGGGAGCCTAGGGTCTACGATGCGGATGTGATCCACAGAATGCATGCTTGATGAGTCAAGACATGGCGTGGGCAATATACTCCAGAATGATCGGGATCTTGGCGATGCTTGTGGGATGTTTGGTGACGGCAAGAGGATCGTGTTCAGGGAGGAGGCTGAACTATCGCAGAATGCATGCTTGATGAGTCAAGACATGGCACGAGGTTCCCCTCCAGGGTCTTGGACACGTGCTTGTAATTATGGAACGTCTATGACACTTGCTGAAATTACAGATAGATACATAGTGGAGATGTAATGAAAGTGAGAGAAAAACATGAGTATGAGAGCTAGGGTACGGTGCGGGTGTGTGAGCCGCAGAATGCATGCTTGATGAGTCAAGACATGGCGCGGGCACAACTCAGTAATGATCGGACTTTAGTCACGCTTGTAGGATGTTTTGGTGACTGCAAGAGGATCGTGTTCAGGGAGGAGGCTGAATTACCGCAGAATGCATGCTTGATGAGTCAAGACATGGCGCGGAATTCCCCTCCAGGGTCCAGGATACGTGCTTGTACTCACAGACCATCTAGGATACTCACCGTAGTTACAGTAGTAGATTAAGTCATGGCGAGGGATTCAACCCTACAATAATGAAGATGATTAAGAGGCTTGCCCTCGGACCTATATAGTATGGGATGCATAGAATCCGAACAAGTGTGCATTAGTGTCATATAATATAAACAACTGCATTAAGGACTAAGTGCACCGCACCACACGGCATCAACAGGATAGCCCCTTTTTGTAGCTTTGTTTGTGATCAAGTTTGTGTTTGCTAAAGCATTTGAGAATCGTTATACTGTTTCCGGCATAGAGAGGATGGCCGTGTATAATATTTCGTCAGTTGTAAGCAACTAATGCGCCCACAGTTTATATGCAGGTTATGGAGTTACATGAAGATATAAAGAGAATTGATGCTGTTGATTACTTAAATGTTAAAGTTGTAACAATTGTACATTCATTATTGTTGTATTTTATTAATTCCGCTGTGTATTGATGTAAAAGACTCTGATGTAATCATTGTTGAAATAAAAGTTTTAAATTCCTTATAAAATTGTACGAAAGAAGTGAAAAGATCCTGTAGAACTCTCGAATTCAGTTGTATTTGGAATTCGGGGTGTTACAGTTATAATGCATTATAACCAAAGCCATTGTTCCCAACAACGGCCTAGGTTGTTTTCACGTTTTCAACGCTACAGTAGCGTTTTCAATGGAGCATTGCTATATATATATATATATATATATACACACTAGATTTTCCCATTGACACGTGCCTACGACACGTCTTCGGAACGGTGCACCTTGTTTGTTCATATAAAATAGTTTTGGAGGTCGAGCAAATTAATTGAAGTAGCAAACATATTATATGAGAAACTTTTGGGGGTCCTGAAAAAAACATATTATATGATTTTTTTTTGAACAATTTTTAAAGTTTTTAAATTTTTAATTTTTTTAGTTTTTGAAATTTTTTTTTTTTTAAAATTTGTAAAATTTTTATTTTCTTAATTTTTTGAAATGGAAGAGGGAAGGAGAGAGAGAGAGAGAGAGAGAGAGAAATTAAATAAATATAGGAGTTGTTTTGGGTGGGGAGATTTGAATTTGAGTTTTAGAGGGAAACTTTTGGGGGGAAAATATACTTTATGAGGTTAGATCTGGACCTTTGATTTTTAGGGAATTGAAGGAGAACCACTTGATAGCTTCTTTGTGTTTTATTTTATATATATATATATATATATATATATATATATATATATAGGAAATGCTCAGTTGAAAATGCAAATATTGTGAAAACCCGTGAAAACAACCTAGGCCGTTGATTGGAAACAACGGCCTAGGTGGTTTTCCACATTTTTACAGACATTTGCGTTTTCAATGGAGCAATTCTATATATATATATATATATATATATATATATATATATATATATATATATATATATATAGTGGAGAGAAAATGAAGTGGCTGGTGGTTTTCAGAAGTGACAGAGAAAAGAAGAAGAGAAAAGGAGAAGAGACTGATGGCTAGGGGTTGGTTTTATAAAAAAAAATTTAATTAATTAAATTAAGTAAAGTTTAATTAGTCCACTAAGTTTAATTAATTACCTGATATGTCCAAAAATAGAACCAAATCAGGATCGTTCAAATCGGGCACGAATCTTGAAGCTCCCAGGGGTAAAACAGTAATTTCCACCACAAACGAGTCCAAAATGGGAACTGAGTCTTTCCAAGCCCAATAACCCAAAAATAGGTCTGTCCTACTGGGTAAGGGTGACGGCCCATTACAAACATGCCCAGGATATTTAAAGAGTAATTCAAATTCATGGTTATCTCTTAGAGACGGTTTAAACAAAATCTCTTATCATGAAACGATTTAAACTCTGTTTCTTATCCAAAAATACCGGGACATTGAGATAAATGATTATCTCCAAACTGTCTCTAAAGGCAACTATAAATACCCCTCTCCCCCCCACCATATGAAAGGTAATCAATATTTTTTCCACAAACGCTCTTTCATAATCTTTCTGATTACTAACTTGAGCATCGGAGGGTTCGTCGCCGGGATCCATCCTGGTGTTTTAAACTTTTTGCAGGTTAACAGTAGCGGCGAGAAACAGTCAAACGCCAGCAGAAAGTCAACAGGTTTGCTTTATTTGTTTCTAGAAGAATTCACAAATCATCTGTTTGCTCCCATACCGAAATAAGCAACAACAGATTGGCTCCATCTGTGGGAATAGAAAAATCAATTCAGTCATATACCGCCGGTGAAGGCAGTTCTTAAGTCATGCCTCCGAAAGAAAAAGGGAAGCCAATGGCATCCAGCCGAAGAGCCACTCCTCTTACTCCTCCTCTACAACACCAAGATCTCCCTCTTCAACTCGACCAACAAGTTCAGCAGCTGCAGTCTGAACAGCCTCCTCCCAAGTCTAAGGGGGTCGCCTCAGGGCGCTCCTGTCGGAGCCGTCAGGACAACACTCTCACCATGATCACATCTTAATCCATAATCCTTCAACTGACTCTATGACTTCTCAAAGCCCTCCCAGGCAGGATCTCCGTCAAGTAATTGTTAACCATTAGCAGGGGGTCGACCTCTGACCTCACTTGAATGAAAGGCGAGCCCTTGAGGAAGTCCCTCGACCCGAGCGCCAAAGGGCCCCTAGATTCTGGTCCCCTCGCAGGCCAAGGCCTAAATGAACCCTTTCCCCGAGGAGGCAAAGAGAGTACCCTCCATGTCATCGGCGGAAAATTCATACTCCAATAAGCCAAGCCGCATCTGGAGACCGCCGAGCTGGAGGGGCACCAGTCACTCAGGCCGAGTTCCAAAACCTCAAAAAAGATATCCTTCGAGCTCTTAATATTGCCACGAGTCAAGATCAGCGTGCGCTTAGCCCTCCTCATTCCTCGAGTCATGACCAGCGTACACCTAGCCCTCACCATACCGCCACTCATGAAAGAGAGTCCCAAGGGTCGACTAGATCCAACCGGAGGGATGACTCGGTCCACCGCCATATCCACGAGATGGAGAGGCGTCTCAACAAGATCAATCTAGAAGAAGAACAACGGATCAATAAGTTCTGCCCAAGCAGACCCCCCCTTTTCCAGGGCCATCATGGAAGCTCCGGTCCCCGAATCCTTTAGGCCGCCCCGCTTTGAATCCTACAATGGGGAGTTAGACCCAGCTGATCATATCGAGAGTTTTAAAACTCTCATGAAGATTCATCAAGCCTCGGATGCGCTCCTCTGCAAGGCCATCCCAGCCACATTGAGGGGACCAGCACGAGAGTGGTACTCCCGTCTATCCCCAGCCTCCATCTTCTCCTTCGAAAAGTTTGAGGAGCTCTTCCTCACCCACTTTGTTAGCAGTCGTCGAGCCGAGAAAACAAGTGCATTTTTGCTATCTCTCAGCCAAAAAAAGGGTGAACGCCTAAGAGATTACGTTCGGCACTTTACCACCGAAGCCCGGTCTATTGTCTCTCTCAACCAATCAGTGGTCTCTGTAGCATTTAGGCACAACATCAATAACGTTGACCTCAAGGCGTCCCTTGCCAAGATGCCTCTTCGTGACTTCTCGGAACTCCTGTTTAGGAGTGAGAAGTACATCCGAGCGGAAGAAGCTCTCAACCTCCCCCTCCCCCCCCCCCAAGTCGAGAGGAGCATCTTCCGGGAACAAACGGAAGAATACAAGCGAAGAAGGGTCCCAGAAACTCCAGAAGGACGACAATGGCCAGCGCCGCCCAACTCATTGTTTTGAGAAGTTCACCCCTCTCAACGCCAGTATATCAGCAGTTCTTATGAAGGTGGATAACGAAGGGCTACTTCGCGGTCCCCTACAATGAAAATACCCCTGGCAAGAAAAGGAATAGAGATAAGTGGTATCGCTTTCATAGGGATCATGTCCACGACACGGATGATTGTCGGGATCTCAAGAAGGAGATCGAAGAACTCATACAGCAGGGACACCTGGCCAAGTTCGTCAGAAAGGACGAGGCGTCGGGGCCGATCTGTAATATCCCGGACGGATATTACCTTGTATAAATTATTATTTTATTATTATTTTATCATTATTTTGTTTTAATTCCAGAAATGGAATATTTTGGTGATTTTCACCCGTTTTGTTCATAGACATTATCTGTACCCATATACCGGTCAGTATACATCCGTATTGTATCAAATTGGTACCGTGACCTTCCGAACTAATAATAAAATTTATTTTATTATTATTTCCGAAATTAAATCATTTTTATACGGATTATGCGAAGATTTTCGGTGTACGTATATATATACACACATGTATGTAGTATGTCGATTAGTACATTATACAAATTGTGTGTTGTGTATTTTTGAACAAAACACTTGTCTTTGTTATGACAAAATCTATTAGATTGTTAGGGTTTTATAAGTGTTTAACCTAGACTAAGTATGCATGAAGAGATTAAGGAAACTCTTCTAGAAACCTTCTCTCTTCCACCTCACCCCTCCACCTCACCTACCACCATACCCACACCATACCTCCACCTCATCCCCACCTCCCTTGGTGAAAACCGGCCCCAATTAGTGGAAGGAGTTTTGTGCACTTTTGTGTGTGCAAATTTGTATTCTCCACCCTTTCCTCATCCTATAAATACCCCCTCCCTCCATCTTTGTCTCATTTTTTAGAAAGACAAAAAGAAAGAAAGGAAAAGAAAGAGTGAACTCCTAACTTGAGAGTTTTTCTTGTAGGTCTTCTTAGGAGTTTCTAAGAGCTTAGGGGAAGGAGAAGTATAGCTAGCAAGTCCTTCCATCAAAGGAATATTAGGTGGGGGTTTCTCCACTTATTTTGTTGTTGAGTTTGTTGTTTTTGGTTACTTCTTCTTCTTATCTTCCTTGTTTTGTTTTCTTTTGTTTTGGGGTGTTTGTTCTTGTGATGAGTTGTTGTATGTTGTAGCATAATATGGATAAAAAGAAAGGTAATAAGTGGTAGTAGTAAAGAACAAAAAGATTGAATCTTGTAGTAATAGATGTTGTTTTTCTGTTATGAATTGGACTAAAATGAACATATGCATATGAACTTTGTGTATACAGCCATTTTGAGTTGTAGGACTTGAATTTGGACTCATACATAAGCATATGGACCTTGTGAATACACCCATTTTTGGGTTGTAGAACATACAACTTGGACTTTGGACTAAAGAACATGCATATGAATGGTTGAACCAAGTCGAGGGTTCTTTACTTGTTTTATGTTGCTTATTTTCCTTTATTAATCTTATGTCAAAAAAAGAACCCATTTTAGATGTTAATTTTAGTATGAAAAAGAACTAATCTAAGTTGTTAGTTGTAAAAAGATTAAAAAGATCCCTTTTATGTTTAACTAGTAATAAGTAAGAAATAGATGCTTATGTTTTAAATAAAGTAGTAGTAGTAGATGTTTATATTTTAAACAAAGTAGTAGTAGTTGATGTTCATGTTTTAAATAAAGTAGTAGTAGTATATGTTCATGCTTAATGATATTCATGCTAAGCTAGTAAATATACATGCTTATATTGTTGTTGGATTAATGTTGAATTAATCTACCATGCTTAGGAATGTTGTAGATTGATGCTAAGTACATATACATGCTTATATTGTTGTAGGATTAATGTTAAAATTACCTACCATGCTTAGCTTGTTGTAGATAAATATTGGAGTTGAATACCATGCTTAGGAATGTGCAGGATTAATGTCAAAATTACCTACCATGCTTAGGAATGTAGCAAGATTAATGCAATTATATACCCATGCTTGAGTTGTAATGATTAATCATGCTTAAAGTAGTGGAGATCCATGCTTAAGGTGGTAGTAGAGATACATGCTCTAAGTAGTAAATATTCATGCTTAGTTAATGGATAACGATATTCATGCTTAAGTAGTTAGTAGATTTTCATGCTCAATGACATTCATGCTTAGTTGATGGATAATGATATTCATGCTTAAGTAGTTAGTAGATATTCATGCTCAATGACATTCATGCTTAGTTGATGGATAATGATATTCATGCTTAAGTAGTTAGTAGATATTCATGCTAGATGATACCCATGTTTAAGGTAACAAATCTATGCTAATTTGTTGTAGTTAAGGTAAGAAAGTACCATACCATGCTTGATTCATTGTAGGAAAAATATATACCATGCTAGACTATGGTAGGAAACTCTTAAACCATATATGATGTGTATCATATTGTAGGAAATTTATTCTTGAAATAAATACCATGTTGTAGGAACCATGCTTATGTTGTGTACATGTTGTAAGGAGTTCAGGCTTAAATTGTAGTAAAGCTTCATGTTTAGATTGTAGTAACTATTCATGCTTAAGATCGTTATAAGTGCATGCTTAAATCGTACTCATACTTAAGAGTGTTGTGAGTTGATGGTTATGTTATATACCATGATTAGTTGTTGTAGGTTGATGCTTACAATTGTATACCATGCCTAAATTGCTAAAGGTTAAGTAATGGGAAGGAATCATGTTGTAATTGTAGTGATAACTACCTTGTTGTAGTTAATGTTAGTAAGGAGCCCATACATGCTTGAAGGGTATAATGTAGCATCCTAGTTGAATATTGAAGCAAACGTATGTTCTATGTCGTTATAGTTCGTTTTGAAAGGAAACCGTGGATTCTAGTGTGTGAGGTTCAAATTGGAATTAGACCCTATCATTGGGGCATTCCTCATCCTTATGGGTAATAAGGATTGGAAAGATCACTAGTAATAGTTAGTTTGATAAAGGTTGTTATGTCGCCTTCGGGCTTTTCATTGGTAGAATGCCTATCATAGACTATTAGTAGATTCCTCTGTTGCTTCTAATTATAGAAGATCGAGTTGTTAGTAAGCACATTTGGTTGCTTATAGGTTGATTACCTGTATGGTTGTTTGCATATGGTTGTGCTCGTACGTGGCTCGACTGGCCCATATATAGCGGTGGGTCTCATACGTAGTTTATTTGGCTTGTATGTAGGTTGTTGTCTCGTACGCGTGGCTGTTGGTCTCATCACGGCTTATTTGGCTGGTATGTACGTTGTTATCTCCTATGAGGCCCGCCTGGCTCGTAGGTAGTTGTTGGTTCATACGTAGCTTATTGGCCTGTATGTGGTTAGTTACTCGTATATAGCTTGTTAGCTAGTACACAGTTCGTTGTGCTCGTCTAAGGTGATATTATTATCCTAGGGGCTATCGACCATCAAGACATATGTTTTCTTACTCTTAAGGAACTGTGGAGGAGTCACTCCTTGTGTACCGTCGAATCTTAACCGGTGTAGGTTGATCGAGGACCGGAGTATAGACGGAATCCAAGTTCAGGGTAGTGGCATGCATGTATGTTCGCATTGCTGGGGTCTTGGATCGATAGGCCAGGAACCGGATCCTGAGAGATTCTGTTAAGTCTAAGTTGAGCAGCCTAGTAGAGTTGTCTTGTGAAGTCTTATTTAAGGCCTAGCATGTTGTGTTTATAATATTGTCATCCCTAGCAGTGTTCAGGGTTAGGGACATCATTAGGGTAGTGACTTATAATGATCATTTATTTAAACCTTTTGCCGGAAAGAGAGGAGTCGGTTGTAGGGGGCCCCTTACGACCAACTTGTCCCTTGGGGCAGACCTTAGGTGGTGTTATTGGGTTGTACCTTTTCCGTAAAAGGGATACGTACGGTGGCTTCTCACGAGTTGGGAGCATGGGTTGCGTATCTCACACTGTTAATTCCTGAAGTGCCATGATAAGGCGGGCGGAGTTAGGGATGCATCCCGGAACTCCGTCAGGTCCTATGCCAGGGATACGAACAGGCCATGGACTACGGTTTGGCTAGGGGGCGGTAAGGGGCTCTCCTGTTGGCGAAAACCCCGAGGGTTCGTCTGGTTTTTGAGTGAGGTCCGGTTAGCCGGGTAGTAGTGGCAAACATAGACACCACGAGCGGACTGCATTAGTGGGACATAGACACCATGAGCGTACTGCCTTGGTAGGACTTGACCACGTCTGCAACCTCATCAGTCACGTTGTATCTGTCAGGAACAAGTTGTGTATGATTAGAATTCATAACGCAGGTTCAAATCCCTATATATGGAGAAACGGCTTGAGATGGGGCGCATGTAGTATGGGCTACATGTTGCTTTGGAGACTTGCTGACATTAGAATAGGAGCATCCTAGTTTTAGTTAATATTGCGTTAGATTCTAGTCATAGCACTCACGAACACTTAAACTACACCGACACAAATTGCCATGTTTTTGTATGTTGTTTGGGAGATTCGCTGCTATGTTATCAGTCTTTAAGCGTCAGTGAATACTGACGTCCCCACTTCCATAGGTACTGGATCGCAGAAGTACAGGTGCGAGATTCAGGAGGACTCAAGGCAAGGAAAGCGAGGAGTCAGTGTCATGTTTAGTTCCGCTGTAATATGTGTGTTGATTATCTATTAGTTGAGAAGTACTCAAGTGAGAGTTACCAAGTGTTGTTCTTCATTCCTTGTACTCTGATGTAAGTTGTTGAAAGTTGTAATACTTGAGAATGTAAGGGTGTTATTGTAACACTATTGTAATGTATTGCAGTTGTATGATATTCAGACTTGTAATACATTGGGTGTTGAATAAAAAGTTTTAAATCCTCCTGTTTTTCTGTGTATTGTGACTAATTGAAGAAAAGGTCCTGGCTTGTGTCTCGAATTCCCAGTATATGGAAATCGGGGCGTTACACGATCCTCCACCCTGAGGAGCCAACAAGCGAACCGAAAGGCTTGTCGAGTTCCAAGACTCCGAACCTGGGGCCATCCTCCACTTTATCCATGGAGGTCCAATGGGGGAGAATCAAACTCCTCCTGAAAGGCCTTCATCCGGGAGATGAGTTCGGTCTAGAACTTTCTCCCGGCCAAGAACCCAGGGGTCTCGGTGACATTCTCAGACAAAGACCTGGAAGGCGTCCGAACGCCCCACTGTGACGCGCTCACTATTAGTCTCCACATGGCCAACCATGAGGTGTGCCGAATCCTGGTCGAAAATGGCAGTTCCGTCAATATCCTCTTTGTGGAAGCCTTCCAAGGCCTCAAACTTTCTCGAGATCGTCTCAAGCCTGCCGAATACACACTCCACGGGTTCTCTGGGGTTCCGATCCCAATCGAAGAAATAGTCACTTTTGATGTGACCGTAGGAAAAAAACCTGACTACCCAGACAGAGGCAATGGACTTCATGGTCATCAATGTGAAGGCCACTTACAATGCTATCCTGGGCCGACCAGGCCTAGCAGTACTTCATGCCTTACCCTCAGCCTTTCACATGACAATAAAGTTTCCAACCTCTACAGGAGTCGGAGAAGTCAAAGGAAACCAAGAGAGAGCTCAGAGATGCTACACAATAACAATGGAGGGCTCAGTCCTGCCACTTGAAGCATTAGAGCTCCCCCAACGGAACAGTCTAGTCATTCCCGAACTAGTTAATGAACTCTAGGAGATCCCCCTCTTCGGGGAAGGCGGACTTGGAATACTGAGTATCAAATGAAGTACCACGAGGGTGCCTAACACCCTCTTGTAGAAATAGGTTTCAGTTTTCAATAAGGCCACCACTAACGATGTGGCCAAAACATGTAATAAAGGCTCGCACCATCGAAGTGACCACTTAGTTTATTTCAATAAGACTTAGTTTTTTTCTTTTGAAAACTATTACACTGGCCTCATGTCTATCTCTCAGAGTCACATCTACGACTCGTTAAACGGTAAGTTCAGAGTCCAGCTTGTCCCACGGGGCTGCTCCCACAACTTGCTAAGCTCAAAAGACGAGTTTGGAGTCCAACACTTGGTTCGACGCCGCTTTAGCCGCTTATAAATAAACAAGTGCAGAGCAGCTTACCATTCGGAATTGCTCATACAACTCATTAAAACCCCCAAACAACAAGTTTGGAGTCCAACATTTGGTTCAACGCCACTTTAACCGCTTATAAGTAAGCAAGTGCAGAGCAGCTCACCATTTGGAATTGCTCTTACAACTCGTTCAAACCCCCAAACAACAAGTTTGGAGTCCAACACTTGGTTCGATGCTGCTTTAGTCACTTGCAAATAAGCAAGTGCGGAGCAGCTCACTATTCAGAATTGCTCCTACAACTTGTTGATAACTCCGAAAAAACTAGTTTCAATCCACAATCATGGTTCGAAATTACCCTCACAGCTTGCAAGTATGCGGTTTCGGGGCTCGAAAATGACCATTCAAACACTCCTACAACTGGCGACAATATGAGTACAAGCTATCCAATCCTCTACAAAACTTGCCTCCGAGCGACCCTCTTCTTCCAAATGTGTTCGGAGCGCAACTCTCCCCTAGAGTTCTCCTCAAACTCGTCTCCCGAATGACTCTCTCCTAGAGCCTGGTGACGTTCTTCATTCCACTCGCCTCCCGAGTGCCCCTCTTTCCATACGAGTTCGGAGGTCAACTTTCCCCTAGAGTTGCTCCTCATACTCGTCTCCCGAGCGGCTCTCTCCTAGAGCCTGGTGACGTTCTTCATCCCACTCGCCTCTCGAATAGCCTTCTTCCAAATGAGTTCGGATCTCTACTCTCCCCTAGAGTTGTTCCTCAAACTAGGGGTGGACAACTATTATCCGAACCGACCAATCCAAACCAATCCAACCCGAACCGACCGATTTTTAACCGAACCAATTGGAGGTTTGGATTAGCTCGGTTCTTGATCTTCAATAACCAACTGGACCGGTTCGGTTGTTGGATGGGGCTTTCAAATAACCGATGAAACCGAACCGACCGTACCTCTATGTATAAGTCCAAAAAAATATAGTTCTCCTTTAATTTCTTGAATATAAAAATAGTCATTTCTCATTTTCTTGGAGATACAAACAGTCTTCTTTAATTTCTTTAATACAAATCGAGCAATTGTTCTACCTGTGTTTTGATTCTCCATAATCATGTGTGTTATGTTGTTGAGAAATGCTTGATTTACAGTGTGGCCCAACTTAATAGAATCATGAAGTTAATGTATCATTTAGTAGTTACTTTAATCAAGTCAAGTATAAATTGTAATCTAAATCTTTTTTTATTGTACCTGAAATTCAATTAGCTATGGTTATTTAATGTTTCTTTTATGATAATAAACTAAGATTACAGAAGTATGCAAGTAAAAAAGTAGTTTATCTCACCCATTTAAACGTCATAATCTCAAACAATTAGTACAAAATTTATTAACAACTTGTGGTTTTATGAATCTTCATTTTAAATTCATTTCTAAATAACAAATAGCAGGTTGTTTCTTAAGTTTGATTGAAGTTGATCTTTTAAATTTCAACAAAATTATGAATGATGTTGAAGGTGAAAAGTAGCACGTCAAACTGACCATCCAATCCAATCCAAACCGAGCTTAATCGGCTTGGATGGAAACCTATCCAATTAAGGTTCGGATTGGTTGCGGATGATAAAATTTAAAAACCGATCTTCTTTGGATCGGTGGTGGATGGTCCATATTAGGTCGGATACTGACCGATGCCCACCCCTACCTCAAACTCACCTCCAAGAACAGATATACCCAAGAGTCATACAAAACTCTTCTCAAACTCCAAGGAGGAAAAGATATTGAAGGCCTATTTTGACTATGAAGAAGGATGATTCTTCAACTAAATTCTAAAGAGACATAGTAGATCATTGAGTCAGCTTCAAAACGAGGGGTCAAATGCCCTGATTGGACCTCTGTAGCTCTGGTAAAGCTATTACAACACAGTTGTGCCGAGACAAAAAATCGTCAACTGGTCAACTGTCAAACTGGACACATGTCAATCAAGCGAACCCCCATCGCACTTCGGTGGCAAGATCCGATCAAACGTGTCACCGAGCACGACATTGTGCAAAAAATGGTCAACGGTCAAAATCTCTGCGTGTCACCTTCTCGAAGTCTTCCGAGACATCGATAGCTCTCGCCGAGCGTTCTTGACACCGACGTCATAATTGGAGAAATGGCGTTGACTAGTCAATGGTCAACGGTCAACGGTCAAAATTACCACGTGTCAACCATCCGAAGCATCGCCGAACAAACCTACCCCCATTCTGGAAAATGGAGGAAAACTCCTCATCCCGATCCGTGCTCAAATCTAGATCGACGGCAGAGATGCACACCCAAAAAATAAAATGAAGAGGATAACGGGTCGGGTTTGCACCCATTTTGGACCACAACCGGCCTCTTCAAAACCCTTCAGAAGGTCATCTTCAAAAAACCCTACTTTTGAGCCAGCCTCGCCGAGCTCGACCTCACCTCCGTTCTCGCCGAACTCCTTCACGACTGCTACTGAGCTCCAAACTCCTCACCGAGCTCCTCACTTCACCAACCAACTCCTCGTTGAGCTCCTCACTTCGCCGACCATCTCCTCGCCAAGCTCCCCCTCTACCGGAGCTTCGAACCCCTTGCCATAGTCGAGCTCCCTCGTTGAACTCCACGAAAGAGCTCCGTCGAGCTCCCCTCTATTGTCGTCAAGCTCCCTCGTCGAACTCCACGAAAGAGCTCTGTCGAGCTCCCCTCAAGCTCCCTCGTCAAACTCCACAAAAGATCTCCGCCGAGATCCCTTCCATTGTCGTCAAGCTCCCTCGTCGAACTCCAAGAAAAAGCTCTGCCGAGCTCGTCTCCACATCAACAAGTTCCCCTCGCCGAGCTCCTCTCTTCGAGCTCCAGTGACCCTCCTCGCCCTTGAAGAAGCCGAAGGCGAAGTCGAAGGAAGAAGTCGGGGGGGGGGGTCGGCATTGACCGAGTTCACGCAATCCGAGCGCTCTTGGAACCGACCTGAAAATGAGAGAACACACCCTGCCTCAGAATGCGCGCTCGATCAAGATCAACGATCCAGATCTAGCACATCATCTCCTGTCGACCGCACGATCTCATCAGCGAGCGTGCTGCCTCGCGATGAACGGTCGTGATTAAATTAAGGTATTTTCCATTAATTAATTCATTTATTTTAATTATTAAATTGAATTAATTATTTAAAATTCCAAAAAATAATAAAAAATTCGAAAATATTAGTTAAAAATTCTTTAAAAAATTATTTATTTAGAAATTTTTTTTTAATTCTGGAAAAATAATTATTGAATTATAATAATTAAATAATAATTCAAAATTTAATTATTAAAATTCAGAAATTGAATAAAAAATTTAAAAACTGGAAAAAATCCAAAAAATCTGGAAAACTCATTAAAAATCTAGAAAATTCTAAAAATAATTTTGGGTATTTTACAAGCTCAAAAAAATCACAGTTACACCTCGAGCAAGATCCAAACTCCCCCGAGAACGCAGATAAATTCTATAAGCCATTAAAAACGGGCGAACTACTTACCAAAGGCTATGAAACTCAGTCTTCAAGAGTGGGGGGCTTATGATATGGCCAAAATAGAACCAAATCGGAACCGTTCAAATCGGACACGAATCTTGAAGCTCTAGGGGTAAAACTGTAATTTCCACCACAAACGGGTTCGAAATGGGAACTGAGTCTTTTCTAAGCCCAATAACCAAAAAAGGGTCTATCCTAATGGGTAAGGGTGATGGCCCATTACAAACAAGGCCAGGATATTTAAAGTGTAATTCAAATTCATGGTTATCTCTAAGAGACGGTTTAAACCAAATCTCTTATCATGAAACGATCTAAACACTATTTCTTATCTAAAAATACCGGGACATGGAGATAAATGATTATCTCTGAACTGTCTCTAAAGGCGACTATAAATACCCCTCTCCCCCCCCATAAGAAAGGTAACCAATATTTTTTCCACAAACGCTCTTTCATAATCTTTCTGATTACTGACTTGAGCGTCGGAGGGTTCGTCGCCGGGATCCATCCCGGTGTTTTGAACTTTTTGCAGGTTAACGGCAGCGGCAAGAAACATTCAAACGCTGACAGAAAGTTAATAGGTTCGCTTTATTTGTTTCTAAAAGAATTCACAAATCATTTGTTTGCTCCCACACCGAAATACGCAGCAACACTACCCACTCACCCATACTTTTACCCATTCAAACATCCACTAATTCTCTTTCCCTCCAGGTGTGTAGCCCGCCAATCTTTATCTGAGAAAACACGTGCACATGCACCACATGTGCACACTCTTTTATTAACATTCTTATTTAAATTAAAAACATATATTATAATATATAATAAGTATTTAAATAAAACTAGTTTAGTTTAACTAAAATTAGGGTTTTCATGCTTGGATAAAAATAGACACACACATACTTCATGAAATTTTATTTTGAATGAGAATGCAACTAACACGTGCAGTGCATGTATGAAATAATTGAATTAGAACGAGACAAAAATGAATTTCCGTTTATAAAAGAATTTGAACAAGTCATAAAATAAATAGTTGAAACACATAGAAAGTATTACACGTAACGGTAGAATATACGTAATTGACATGTGTATTAAAAGCACGTGCAATATACGTAAAAACAAAAAATTAAAATTTATATTCGAGTTGGCTAAAAATAGGATAAAAATGAATCGTGAGAAAATGGAAAACATATAAATAATTGGAATATAAAATACGTATGACATTTATATAAAAATACGTTACAAATATTATTCGTAACAGTACGAAAGACATGTGCTTAACCCCGTGGGCAAAATTGTCATAACTTAATGTTTGCAGGGTGTTACAGAAAATGATATAAAAATAATTTTATGAAATGTGTTTGCTTAAAAATCTAATTCTAAGTTAGGGAATGGAGATGAGTTCGAAAAGAGACGTGAGATTTTGTGAGAGTGAGAAAGTGGGAGGGGAAGAGAATGTGTTTGAGGGATTGAAGTTTTTATTTTGTTTTGGTTTTTTAATAATTTGTGCGTAGTGCACGTGTTAGTTAAATAGGAATCCTTACTTTTTATCTCCTTTCTCTAAGCGGCAAACTCTCTCTCCTATTAGTATAAGATATAGATATAATTTTTGTCCACCACTGAGAAAATTCTGAATCTCTCACTGGCTAGATCATTATTTCTTGAGTTGTTACTTTGACTTGATACTCGGATCCGACCTGGACTCGGCATTGGACCGGAACCGACATGATCTATACGGGTCTCGGTCCGGATCCTAAAATAAGACCCAATGCACTTTCGGGTCCGGGTCCACTCAAAATAGGCCAGACCCAGACCCGTACCCATTAAAAAATACCAAAAAAATTATGGAATTTGAATAATAGGGTTATAGGGATATTATATTATATCTTAAGATAATAGGACTACTCCATCCCTCTTTTCTCTATTTTGAAATAGAGAAAGGAGAGCAAAAGTAGGAGTTCAAACTTATCTTACCACGTGCAGACCACACCTTCAACTCAATAAAACAAAATTAAAAAATATACAAAACATAAAAAACTCTTCCTCTCCCCAAATCCCCCCAACCCATCCTCGTTATTCAGGAAGATGTAAGATCCTCTCTTATTTTGGATTATATATTTATTATGTTTTAGAATATTGAGAATGTGAGATTAATGTATTGATCAAGTTGTAACATCCTCTCTTATTTTGAATTGTATATATAGTATAGTTATTTGCTAAAGATATGAAAATATTTGATGAATCTAAGAGTAATGTCTAAAGATTCTTTGGTTTATTATGTGCGGCTTCGTCTTCCCATGTTAAATTCTTCAATCTTATCTTTATTTACTATATGCGCTCATCATGTTTGATAATATGCATGAATGAACTGAAATATGTTAGTTGTAGGAGCCTGCTGTGTGGTGGGGGCATATGGAACTCAAGTGGATGAGTTTTAATTTTGAATTTGATTAGGGATTTATATTGTCACGCCCCACTTCCCAAAAAGGAGATACGGAATACGGATACATGACTAAGTCCAGCGAATGACTTTCACTATTCATAAGCTGTCAGGATCTTTACAACGAGTACAAGTATAAACAAGAGATATACAAGAGAAATAGTCAACCACGCATGCATAACTGAATTAATATAGTCAACAAGATTACTTGAAACAATAAACAAGAATACTGAATTTCAAATAATCATGTCTGGAACAAAACACAAGTCTGGGACAAAAAACCAATCCAAATATCCATGTAACAAATTACAATTATTCAAGATAAGAAACAAGAATAAATAAATGTAGCAAGAACTCCAGCCAACTAGAATCTTAGATCACCTACTCAATCGGGCAGTTAATCACCATAATTTGCAATTTAACAAATTGCAGGAAAAAGAAAAGAGAAACAAAATGCCCGTCAATGCAAGTTACGAGCCGCTTGTAGTGTAGGCAACAAGTACATGAAAGATAAACAAGAATAGAGTAACAGCAGAACCAAGTATAGCATGGAAAGGATGTAACAATAAAATAGAGCAACTAACTCTAATCAAGAACAGGAACAACTAGCATGGCAAGATGAACGGATGCAAGTGGCATGTAACAAGTGTCAAGTATCACGTAACAAGTAACAAGTAACACATAATCAAGTATCATGTACAAGTAACAAGTGTCAAGTGATCATTTCAAGTCTTGTATTAAATCTATCTAGGTAGCACTTCATGCATTCCAAAATTTTACCACATGGTTGCTATATTCAGACAATTACGTATTAGATTTCATAGTGGATCATAGAGGGCAGTGTACTCAGGGACAAGCTCCAAGTATCAAGTCTCAAGCTCCAAGTATCAAGTATTACGTGGCAAGTGTGTAAGTGTCAAGTAATCACGTGTCAAGCTCCAAGTATCAAGTATCAAGTAATCACGTAGGATCTATAGATCTCCTTCCGAGTACACGTTTCTGTATTTTCCACTATTTAGATCTTTTCCTTTAAACCCGGCTTTGTTTCTTATTATTATTATTCAAGCAAGCATGGACATGCACAAACAAGTCAAGAAACGTGGTAAGACAACAAGGAACAAGTACAAGTTGAACAAGGACACGAATGGGTGAAAAAAGACTCAAAATAGACCAAGACAACGAAAAATCTAGTTCTGGACAGCAAGACAGTACTGCACCAAATCTGGGATTCCCGTTGTCACGAACATGTAAATCTGGATCCATCAGAAAACCTAAAAAATAGACTCCCGGTCGAATCCAGCAAATATATATAATTCATATGGTATTTCACAAAAACATGACTCAAAACAGCATTGTATCTAGAAAACATGTTCAGCCAGAAATCAGAAGTTTGTATTCATAAACAGGAAAACGGCATAGAAACTTACTGATTAAATCCAAAAAAAATCTGGGTTATTCCCTAGTATGTCTAGTATCAGCAAATATAATTTCATAATATTCCAACATAGATAGTATAGTCAAATAAAATCTGAAAACAGCAAGATACGGCAAATTTGTAAATCTGAAACTCTGAACACAGCAGTACTAAAACAGTAATAGATTACAAAGTATAAACCGAAATCCAGATCTGTTGAAAGAGTGATAAAATATATACAGTAGGCTACATTTCATATTCACAAAGTATTTACCCAAAGCAACTAGGGTCAGGTTGAAATTTAGGTTTTTTACTGAACAGCATTAAAATTCTGGAAGTATAGTAGTTGTTTGCAAGCATAGAATGGTTTGAAAATGTCCTTAATTAAATCCACAAAAATCAGGGGTTAATCCCAGTCAAGTCTAGTTGTACTCAGCAAAATATTGGATCAAAATATTATCTTTAATATCAGTATAAAAATAAATTACTCTCCAGAATTCACATAAAACCAAATTTGAAATTTTCTACACCTTTGTAGTAAAACAGCAATAACTTGCGACTCACAAATCGAAAATGAGATCTGTCAGAAATTATGGAAAGTAGACAAAATTATCTATAATTCATAATCACAAATAATTTTCATTTACTGACCTTAATAGGATCTAAAATACTGAACAAAAATGGGGTAACAGCAAAGATAGAAATCTTCTTTATGCATAAAATCAACTAATTCATGTGTAACCCATCCAAATCATAACAAAATGCGAAATATGGTGTACTAGATGTCCAAGCAACATGGTATAGAGTATTTAACAAGTCTACAGCAAGTCATACTACGGCTAACACATCATGCATACAAGATCTTACGACACTTCATAAATCACAAACAACACGCATATATGCAACTTTCTAAGTTATTTCATGTCGTGTGTGTAACCAAAGACGACTACAGATGGATCAACAAGTAGAGACAAGATCTAACAACGGTTTTCACGAGAATTTGACTCTAGAAACAAAACTACACTACGGCGGTATTTATTACTTGTATTATACAATAAAAAGAATACAAGTTACTTGCCTTGAAATTGACGATGAAAATAATGAGGAGACGAGAATAACGGGAACGGATTCCTGGGTAAGAACACAAGCGAATGCATGGATAATGAACCAATCACGAACACACGAACAACAAGTCTGGATGAGATGATCACGATCACGATCGGATGGCCAAGATCACCGCGAAGGGGATGATCAAGATGATCAAAATCGATCGGACAACTGAGATCAAGAGATCAAGATGTGATGATGATGGTGATGATGATGATCAAAGTAGATCCGACGGTTGAGATCTCACCCGATCAAAACCGACCAAACCGCAGACACAAGACGAGGCAGTCGGGGTATGAGCGCACACTGCGGGGATGACGACGGCGGCCAGGGGGTCAGCCTAAGGTGACGTCAGCCATGAGCAACCAAGCAGTGCTCTGCTTGTTTTTTCTCCTTTCCCCGTGGGCCCCCACTTACAACTGATGCCCCCATGTGAGCACAACAACTTCCCAAAGCCATCCATCTCATATATTCCATTTTTATTTAATTCCATGTAACACCCCCATAGGAAACTTCTATAGGCCACCTACCTCTTATTATATATTATATATTTATATGTTTAGAAATTACGGGGTGTTACACACACTCCCTTCAGAAATCAGCATCTTCGGTGAGCATGGGGCATGCACAATCTACTGTAGGATCTCCTTTCTAGCCGATATGGAATGACGTACTCTGATTCTGCTAGCTGTATAGTACCCTAATTCTGCTAGTTGTATAGTCCCCTACCTGGGCAACCTGTCCCAACCTTCCTCCCTCTCAAACATACCTACTAGTACATCTTCCAGCTGCATCTCAAGCATAACCACCATTCTGTACCCACCCTCAGTGTCGAAAGTCGGCTCTGATACCATTTTGTAACGCCCCTACCCCTAGCTCAGACAATTTATATAATTTATCAGACAAATTATTTATAGTATAGTACAACTGCCCACCACAGGCTACCTCTCAAAAGGTGGTTAACCGGATTGGTGACTCTTGATCATAGTCACTAGTATTTATAGTTAATTATTTTTGTTCAATTCTCGATGTGGGATAATCTCCTCTACTTCTTTCTCTCTTTCTGTGAGACCTCTCCCCATGCCATGTCACCCTAAGGTGACGTCAGCCATGTGCAACCAAGTAGCGCTCTGCTTGTTTTTTCTCTTTTTCCCCCATGGGCCCCTGCCTACAACAGATGCCCCCACGTGAGCACAACAATTTCCCAAAGCCAGCCATCTCATATATTCCATTATTTAATTCCATGTAACACCCCCATAGGAAACTCCTATAGGCCACCTACCTCTTATTATATACATATATATTATATATTTATATGTTTAGAAATTA
>CM030361.1:216446412-216591412 GCA_017893485.1 Hemerocallis citrina | reverse complement strand
CCAGGTGCTTTAATGGCGCCGCCTAATAAATGTAGGGCGCATGGTCTTCCGTCGTTTGGTTTCCCCTATGCCATAAAAGCTGGCCCCTGGGGGAGGCTATAAGTACCCCCCCCCCCTTTTTCGTAGTGGGTCAGATCAAAGCAAGGGTGGCCTGTTGGCCCTTAAAGGTGTCTGCTCTGGCGGACGCCTGTCTCTTGCCAATCGTTACCCCCGGTTGTGTCGGAGAGGTGGTTTCTCTGCCGCCCGGATCTTCTCTTGGATCTGATGGCCCTGATACGGCGGCCAGATCTAGGGGGGATCAGGGCGAGAGGGGTAACGACCGAACTCCGAGGGGTGAGCTGTTTGCAACTGTGAAGGGTCTGTCCTTCCGGAAGAGATGAAGGGCATTCTGGGCCAGTTGTTTGCAACTGTGAAGGTTCCGTTGCCCTTGTAGGCCGAACCTTTGCAGTTGCATCAACTGGCTCGGAATGTTGCACTTCTCTCGATCTCTGAGTGTTGATCTGCTTTCAACCAGGATGCTCGCCGAGGGCGGCGTCTTAAGGCTTTGAGCCTCGGATGGATGAGTTGTTCTCCGATTGGAGGTTGACTACTCTGCATTCCGATAGGGATCCAGGTGATGGTGGTTTCTGTCTCACCCTTGAACAGTTCGGGTCTTCGGCCGACGAGTCTGTAAGCCCCGAGCTGTTCACGGGTGAAAGGGGAACCGACCTCACCTCGGAGCCCGGGGCATCTGTCTAAGGACGGCGCCTTAAATCTTAAGTAAAAATGTTCCCTCCTCCGAGTATTTCTTCTGAGCTAACCTTCTTGCCTGGCTGTCAGTCTGTCATTGGATGATGTCAGCAGCGCACGTTTCGAGGACGTGGCGCGAATTCCCAGGCGGCAGTTGCATGTCAAATAGATGAACAGTACTCGCAGAAATCGAGGAGTCGCCTTTATCTCCTATAAATATTCCCCCCTCTCCCCCACCAATCCACTCCTTTCTTGCTGCTTTCTTTTCTTTTTTTAAAAAATTTCTCCACCCTTCAGCGCTCATCTTTGCAGCTTGCTGTACTAGGATCGCCCTTCCAAAGTAACCCCAGGTGAGTTGGTATGTCTGCTTAGTTTAGGCATAGATGGATAGGGCTCAGTCTGGCTCATCAGCGTCGATGTCTGGGGGGGGAATGAAGCCTGTCTCCGAATTGACGTCCTGGGAGGAGCCCATACTCGAGGGGGAGTCAGTACATGTCGATGAGTCTTCTGATACGGTTTCGTGGGAGGAACCAGTAGGTGAGGAGGAGGTATATGGCGCGAGGTTGTTGCGTTCTCGTCGTCCCTTCGTGGTGGAGAGCAGCGAGTCGGAGGAAGCGGATGATGGTTCGGACGGCGTCCATGTTTTGGAGTTGACTTCCGAGGGAGAGGGAGGCGAGGGTGGCACTGTACGGAGATCCACCGTTCAGGGTGCAGGTCCGAGTTCCATACTGACTGGTCGGGGGCCCTTATTCATTCCCTCGCCGGAGCGAACCAAGAAGAGGAAGAAGGCTCCGAGGAAGGCAGGATCGAGGACTGGTGGTTCGAGCCAGGGGTCTGTCTACCGCAACCTGTGGACAGGTTCGCCCGTGCAGCCGAAGCATTTCCGTCAATATCCTGACGACCTGTCCGACAATGAGCTCTTTGGTGTGCAGGCCTCTTCACCGAGTCGGAAGAGGGTGTTGATGGACGCGATTCTGACCGTCTTGGATGGCAGGGACTTGGAGGTTTTGCAGTTGGCGTACCACATAGGCCCCAGCTACGAATTGATGCTGCCGAGCTCTACTTTGCGCCCAACCGATCCCCTGTCTGCTTGGTATTGTGTCTTCCCAGTGGACGCGTTCATTTCTGGACTGAGGCTGCCAGTCCACCCTTTTGTTCGGGAAGTACTGAACTGGGCTTCCCTGGCTCCGATGCAGTATGGGCCGAACTCTTGGAAGCAGATAATCTATTTTGTGCTGATGTGCGAGGAACAACAGGTACCCCTGCGGTTGAACGTGTTCCGAGCGATGCTGATGATTAGTTCGGCGGCTGAGGGTATTTACTATATCTCCCCTCGGAGTAGGAGGAAGGTCGTTCATAGCCACCCGGACTCCATCAAGGATTGGAAGAAAAAATATCTGGTGATCCGGAGTGAGGAGCCCTGGGACATTCCGACCCGATGGAACTACTCCAAGCCGAGCCATCCCGCGCCGGGGCCGGGGGATCTAACGGCCGAGGAGTGGGGGTTTGTCGAGCGCCTTCGTTTGTCCCCTAGTATTGATTGGACGAAGGTGACGGAGGTCCACCTGGCGAGCGTCGGACTGAGCCCAGCCGTCCTGCGTATGTAGTTTGTTTCTTTTCTTTCGATCCTTTCGTACCTTCTTGCTCATTGCTCTTAATGGTTTTTTCTGTAGATATGGATGAGGCATCGATCAAAGCCAGGAGGCTCGCCATGAAGAAGGAGAATGCCGAGAAGAAGAAGGGGGAGGCGGCGAAGAGGCCGAGGGAGCTGCCCCTCGTTATCTCGGAAGTACCGCTCGAGCCGAGGGTTAAGAAGACTCGTTCGGAGACGAGCAAGGGGGCGGCCTCTTCGAGGGGTAAGGGCCCCGTGGGGGCATCCGGCCTTGACAAGGGAAAAGGTCCCTTGGTAGAGTTTGAGGAGGAGGACCCGGTGGTGGAGATGTTGCGGCAACGGTGGGCGCCGGACTGGTCGATTCGGATGGGAGACTGTCTGACCGGGGAAGCCCAGGCCGTAGAGGTGGTGGAGAAGCTGGCGACGCCTGGCGATCGCCAGATGATGGAGAACGAGCCCGTAGAGGTGGCCTTTACGCGCCTAGCGCAGGCCACCGTGTTGGTAAGTTTGTCGACCTCCTTCTTCCTGTTAGTCTTGCTTCAGGAGTTTTCTTCTTATGGGTGCCTTTCGGTCGCAGGCTTGTATGCAGGGAGCTAATGTAAAGAATCTCTACGAAGCGTCCCTGTCACAAGAACGTGCTCGGGCGACAAGAGCGAGCGAGAGATGAAGGAGATGCGGATCGAGCTCGAGGGTTCGCATAAGAGGGAGCAGCAGATGAAGCTGGAGCTCGAGGCCAAGGACACCGAGTGGGGGAAGAAGGTGGTCTCTTTGAAGGGGAAGTTCGTCAAGGAGAAGGGGGAGTTGACAGCCGCGTTCGCCAAGGAGAGGAAAGAGCTGACGGATGCGGGTCAGCGGATGGTGATCGCCGCCCAGGATGAGTGCTATGCGAAGGCCCTCAGTCATGTGAGGCACTTCTATCCGACCGTCGACCTGTCCAACTTTGAGTATGACATGGAGATCGATGGGACCCCGAAGACTCCTGTCGAAGAGGGGCCCGTTGTCGACCCGGCCGTCGACCCTCCGGCGAACCCGATCGATGACGAGGAGGGAAATCGAGTTGTATAGTTTTGCCTTTCTTTCTTTTTCCCTCCTTCTAATTGTGCTTGCCTCCCGCGGACTGGCCACCGCCTTTTTGTAAGAAGCAGCAAAATTTATAAAAAAGTATCTATGACTTGTCAAGTGTTTTGGCACCGAACATTTCCGAATCTCCTTGCTTATGTGTTTCGAGTTGGTTCTTTTTGTAGGTTTCCTCTGAACCTAATAAAGGAACATGAATAGGGAACTCATTTCACCCTTAGCTTCGGTTGAAAGCATACGAGATGATGAAGGGGATGTGGTTCGGCCTTATCGTTTTGTGAGGAATCGGAGTGGGGTGAGGTGAAGTCTTCGGTGTCGATCTCCGAACCTGGTATTAGGTCGGATCTGCCGAGGCGTTCTGAATATGATACAATGAGACCTCCTTCGTATAAGATAGGGGGGGCCGCTAAAAAACGGCCCTTTACAAAGGAAAGCTTTACAAAAGGTTCATTTCTTAGCTAAGTTAAAACCTATGCTCTTTCTTCGGAAGAATCCACTGGGTGCTTGGTGTCAAGGGGGAACCTCTCTTGCTCGACAGCAGGTCCGGGGGTAGGGCCGTCCTTCTCTGGTTCGATTTCGATGGCGTCGAGGGGGAACACTCCTCCCCCGACGGTGGTCATGTAGCACGATCGCGCTGCTTCTTGGCTGCCTCGGACGACGCCGACTCCTTGTGGGGTGGGAAATTTTAGCTTCAGATGGTAGGCCGAAGGCACTGCTTGGAGGGAGCATAACCCGGGTCGGCCGAGTATGGCGTTGTAGGCTGCCTTGACGTTGACCACCATGAAGTCCATAGACTCGGTCCTCTTGACGGGAGCCGATCCTGCGGTAACGTCGAGGGTGACAATCCCCTCTATCACGACAGGGACGCCGGAGAACCCATGCAAGGTGTATCCGGCCGGCTTGAGCTTGCCCCTAGGTAACTTCAGATTCTCGAAGGCTTCGAGGAAAAGAATGTTCACCGAGCTGCCGTTGTCGACGAGGATTCGGCGAACCTCACAATTTGCCATGTAGAGGCTAATGACGAGGGCATCGCAGTGGGGGAGGCGAACGCCTTCGAGGTCCTCCCCTGAGAATGAGACTGGCATGGGTTGTAGCTTGGGGGAGGGGTTGTCTTGGACAGCATTCACTTCTCGGATGAAGGCCTTTCGGGAAGTATTCGATTCCCCTCCCATTGGCCCACCATGGACACAGTGTAAGATAAATGGCGGGTCCGCGGCTCCCTCGGACTCGGGATCCCGACTCTGGATGTGGTTCGGAGTAGGGTTCGGGGGCGAGTGCCTCCGGTTCCTAGTATCTCGTCGATCCCGCGGGACTTCTCTGGTGAATTCTCGGAGGTACCCCCTGGAGATGAGTTCCTCAATCTCGTCTTTTAGGGCCCGGCATTGGTCGGTGTCGTGCCCATGGTCTCTGTGGAAGCGGCAGTAGAAGCGCTGATCTCGGTTCTTGCCGTTGTTGGGTCGGGGAGGTAGTCGAACAATACCTTTGTCTTCGATCTCTAAGAGGATGGCGGATACGTTATGCGTCAAGGGAGTGTACTTCTCGAAGCGGGGGATCGGCGGGATCTTTTTTACGGCCCCTGCGTCCCTCGGAGCTTTCTTTGATGGCTCGACTTCTTCGGCTTTCCGCTTTCCCTTTGAGTTGGCCTCTCTGGCGTCTTCGGGGCTAAGGGCCTCTTCTGCTCTAATGTATTTCTCGACCCTGTTGAGGAGGTCGGGAAAGTCGATGGGGGGTCTCTTTGCTAGAGAAGCTTTCAGCTGTTCGTGACGGACGTTGTGCCGAAAGGCCGCGGAGGCGACGCCTGGATCAAGGGAGGAGACCGCCCTGGCTTCCGTGGTAAACCTTCGGACGAACACTCTGAGGGATTCTCCATCTATCTGCCTGAGCCCAAGTAACGAGGCGCTGGTCCTTTCTGCCTTCCGACTGGTGACGAAGTGAGCGAGAAAATTGCCTTCTAGTTGGTCGAAGGAGTAAATGGAGCCGGGGGTGAGCTTGGAGTACCATTCACGAGCCGGACCTCGGAGTGTGGCGGGGAAGGCTCGGCATAGTAGGGGATCCGAGGCGCTGTGAATCATCATGAGGGTTTTGAAACCCTCCATGTGATCAGCGGGATCTCCCTCGCCGTCGTAGGTCTCGAATTGAGGTGGTCGGAAATTCCTGGGTATCTCTGCTTGAAGGATGGGGGCGGAGAAGGGAGGACGGATGGGTCTGTACCCCTGAGCCATTCGTCGGTCGTCGTCCCCTATGTGATCGAGGCGGTCCTCCATTTCTTGGAGGCGCCTCAGGAGTACGCCGCCGTCTTCTGGCTGGATAGTTGACGTGTGCAACATGCTGGCCTCGGCATCCGACCTAGTTTGGGAGTGGGAGGTCTCCTCCCTGGGGGCCCGTCGGAGGGCCCCGAGAATTTCTCTCCGGAATTCTCGGAACTCCTTGTGAGTGACGGGGGCTCCCTCGACCCTGTTCGGTCGGTCCGAGGGCTGTCTTCCGATGCGGCTGAGTGCTGACCTCCGTCCCTCGGGCGGTGGTCTTGGATGGTTCGGGGCCGAGTTGGAAGCGGCCCTTCCCCTGTTGCGGTTAACCTGTCGGTTGATGATGACTCCTCGGAGGTCGGGCTGGTCTTGGCGGGCGACGCTCCTTTGGGATCCCTGATGGGAAGCCCTGGGTTTTGAAGTGTGTGGACCGGCGTTAGCGATTGGTGGGGGCGAGTCCCGTCGGTTGACGGAGGAAGCAGCCCCCTTGCCCTTCGAGGCCATGAGAATTCGGCTGTCGAGGTGCCTTGATGGTCGTGCTCGGGTCGACTTCTGAAGTAGTGTTCCCACAGACGGCGCCAACCTGATGCGGTTTATTTCTGGGAGACGTGTGGATGCACCAGGTGTGAGTTCGGACTCGATTTGTATTTGAAGGAGAATGCTGCTCGTTTGCCGACCCTTGACTGACCGGGTGGAATTCGTGGCGACCTCGGGGCGGTTCGGAGATCTGGGCTCGGATCAGAGGATTCGGATCCGAGGTCTTGTGTACCTGCAGACGGTCCTGAAACACCGGGGTTTGTCCCGGTGGCTGACCCTCCGACGATCTAGTCAGTCTCTGTGAGAGAGTAGCAATAACTAGGTGAATTTAAGTGGCAAAAGATTGATTACCTGAAAAGGTGGGTGAGGGTCTAGTATTTATAGAGAATCCCAACCGGGTTTGGATCCGCTTGGGGGCCGGGTCTGAACCCGAAAGCCCATGGGCCTGTCGTGGCAGAAGGCCCAGGGAGTTTAGGGCTGACGTGGCAATACCAGGAGTGGTATAGAGTTGACATGGCTGATCGTGGGTCTTCTGTGCTTCTGGGAGAATCGGAGGGCCTAGGCTGCGCCAGGTCAACCCCCTGCTTCGCCAGAGAGGGGGGGACGGCTCATGGGGCTGTCACGGGTCGGAGGCCGAGGACAACTGAGGCTCGTCGGATACGAGGAGGCCGGCTCTGGGGGGGTGCACTTGAGGTTCGGCACCGACCCTGTAATGGTTCGAAGCCGAGCTAGATTGCTATTTTTACCATTCTTGAGTGAGCGTTGTATTGGGCCCTGGTTGGGCCCGCAGGCCATTTTTACCCTACCACAATAGGGTGGGTTCAGGGTTTAAGGGCTATTGGTCTTAACCCAATAAGAATTAGAATAGGGTTTTAGGGTTTAAAAATCTAATAGAAAAATAAAATAACCAATAAAAATATGATTTATAATAAAATGTAATTTGTATTACCATATATATTTTATTTTAAAATGACTACAAATGAAATTAACACATAGAAATGAGTTTTTAATAAACAGTCAAAATTAATAATAATAATAATAACAATAATAACAATTATCATAAGCACAATAATAATAGTACTACTAATAATAGTGACAACAACAATTATAATAATAATAATAACAATAATACTAATGACAATAGTAATAATAAGAAAATGATAAAAATAATAATAGTAATAATAATAACAGTAATAGTACAAAAATAAATATCAAGATAGGATTTGAGTTTAACGAAATCATTAAAATCCAAATAGCAATAATATAATTGGTTTGGGCTAAAATGTAAATAGTCGGTCAATTAAGAATATAAAGTAAAATTAAAATACACCATTATCCGAAATAAATAAAATTTTCAAATAATAAAATGAAATAGAAAATTTCTTATAAACCAGAATAATATTTTGTTAAAATTCGATCAATTGAAAATGTAATTGTTGAAAAAGAATTTAAAAGCAAGAAAAAAGTTATAAAAATTTTAAATACAGAAAATACACGGAAAAATACATATATATGGGAACAGGGGTTACATATACACCAATCTTCGAAATATAGGGTTTAGTAAGATGCTTATAGATGTGGGAAGGTTCAAATTTGGGGTCGGGATTATCTTGATTACAATTATTTTCTCATTTGTGGTGCACACGAGGTGTTTGTGAAAATGCTCAAAAGACCTTTATAATTATTTGGCATTATTCTGATTCAATTTAGTCATTCAAATTACCTTCTTTCAGGTTGTCTTGCTGCCGAATTTTGGATGACCGACGAATGTGGATATAGAAGGTAAAAGTATACTACTTAGCAATTACATTTTTCGTGTTCGATGGTTTCCTCTGTAGTGGTTTCTCAATGCTGATGAACTTTGTCCTATACTATATCTTTTGATCCATGCTCCAGTTTTATGGTGAGCATCTATTGCCATTATTTAACCCCCGTTCCCGTTATACGAATTTGTTTTTTTTTTCTTATCCTGTATTCTTGTATTTAAAAAAATTTCATATAATTTTTTCTACTCTTTTGAACCCAAATTTTTGCATTCATTTAAGTACTCGACTATTTTGTTTGAACCCAGAATTTCAACCAACACTATATATCACTATTTGATTATTTAACTCTTGATTACTATTTTACTACTATTATTATTATTTTCATGATTATTATTATTTTGAAAAACCCAAAGATCCTAATTCATTGTAAAATACCTAGTTGATTATTTGATTTATGTGAAGCCCATCATCTAAAGCCACTATACAATTATTCAATTGTTTAAGCATTTAATTTGAAGCCCAAGTCTATACAAACCCAAAACCAGATTTATATACCCAACCCGTTAACCCATTATCCTACCCTACCCAAATTCAACTACCCGTATACAAATTTCTCCATAAAACCACTCACATTCCCCCACACTTCACATTCTCGTAACTCCACCCCCCCCCCCCCCACAGTCTCTCCCTCTCTCTCTCTCTCTCCTTTCCCCTCTCCTTCTCTGTTTTGAAACGAAACAGAGGAGCTCTCCCCTTCGTCTCCCTCCCCACGAACCCAGCTTCGGCATCTTCATCCCCTACCTTCAGTCGTCCCCAGATCTGTCGATGCCTCGATTGCAGTTGCCTCAACTCCCGCCACCATTGCCGAGTTTCGCCATCCACCTTGCACCTCTGTCGACGCCTCCGCCATTGTCGTCCACCTCTGAACTGTAGACCACCGTATCCCCTTGCCTCTCCCCATCGCACCGCCAGCATTCATCGTCCTCGGCCCCGCCACCTCCAAGAACCCATTGTCATACCCTTCGAGCTCAGCCATCCGTCGTCCCTCCTGCTCATCGCCATCGCCACTCCACCGATCTTCGCCATCCTCACTGTCCCATCGAGCCTCCTCGATGCCCTGTTTTGCCATTATCGACTGCCCTTGACTCTACATTGCTGCCTTCCCCGTTGAACACCCCTGACTTCACTTCGCCCTTATCTGCTGCCAGTCGACCGCCGAAGTCGCCGTAGTCACCCCTCTCCTGCACCATCACTTCGTCGAAGTGTCGACCACCCTGCATCTCGCCATCTTCCTCTGCCTCAAGTCGCGACCACCAGCATCGCCTCCCTCATCCCTGAGCGCCCACTCACCTTCCTCTGCTGCTTCCATGCCTCCAGTCACCCTCGTCGCCTTCCTCTCACTCCAGCCAAAAAATGAGCACCTGTCCCTGTGCACCACCAGCGTCGCCCCTACTCAGGTTGTCGACCACCACAGTGCACCACCCGAGCGCCCTCGCTACCTCGCGACCCGAAGAACACCGCTGCTGCTCGTCTCCCCCGAGCACCGCCTGAGCCCTCCTCTATTTTGATCATCAACAGTGCTTGATCAGATCGCAGCCGTCCGATCAGATCACCATCATCATCAGCATAGTTGGGCTTGGCCGTCCGATCATTGATCATCGTGATCGTGATCACTTCTTGATCCGTTGATCTTGGCCGTTGGATTTGCATTGATCATCATCACCATTATCATCATCATCATCAAGATCTTCATCTCGACCGTCGGATATCTTTTGATCATCACGATCGTGATCATCATCTTGATCTGCGATCTCATCCGTCCGATTATTCGATCTTGATCCTTATCAAGATTCGTGTCGAATCGTGATCATCGTGATCTTTTGCTCATCGCCGTGTTACCGGGATTCTGATCCTGTTATTCTTCGCATAATCGGATCTAACGTCGTTGTTAAAGGCAAATCATCTCACCCTCGAATTGTATTGTATCATATTCGAGATTGTTTATTGAATCCCGTAAGTAGATCTATATTGATTATCGTATATCTGCTATTGTTATCTATCGTTGGGATACTACGGATTTACACAAGCGAATCCAAATAGTAGTCTTGACTTCGTACCATCTTTTACCTCCAATTTATAGAGATCTTGAATGCATTCATGTAGTTAATTATTGAATATATGAATAGGGATCATTATTGTAGTTCATGTCATGACATTACATAATTATTGTAGATTGTATGCTAGTATTGATTGTTTACATGATTAATGTTGGGGTATTAGTTGACTGTGATTAGTAAGAGTATGGACATTATACATCTTAATACCATGTTCACATAGACGTATTTGCTATGACCTATTTGTTATGATTAATGTTGTCAACAACCATTGCATATTGATTGAATAAAGAATTATTAACAAACTGGGGTTTAAGGGTGACTAAAGTAGTGGACAATGTAGGAACTGTACTCGGAGGAGGGGTCCATGTTTCCCTAAATATTGTTAACGGTTATTGTTTTATCGATGTATTGTAGCTTACGGCAGTAACCCAAAATATCGTGTATTGTATCGGGGTCAATTATCTTATCGTGCAGTAATTATTGAATTGCAACTATTGAATATTGATTATCGTTGTCGAGTACATGAACTATAAAATCCACCACTAAGTCAAAACGTAACTTGTTTGCATGTAGAAACCATGTGGTAAATAAATGAGATGCATGAAGTGTAATACCCTGCAAAAATTGGAAATGACAATTTTACCCTCGTGTATTACGCACGTGTATTTTGTAACGTGTTTTCACTACGTATTTTAATTACCAACTATTTATGCATTTCCCGTATTGATTTTAACCCTATTTTGAGTCAACAATAATATAATATTTCAATCTCTGTATTTTTACGTGCTTTTTATGTGTTTTCGATGCACGTATCAATTACGTATTTTTTCATCGCTACGTGTGATATTTTTATGTGTATTGATTATTTATTTTACGTGTTCGAACTCGTTTTATAAACGAAAGTTTATTTTTCTCCATTTTGATTAAAATAATTTTTGAACGTGTAATGCACGTGTTTTCTATATACGTAGTAATTACATCGTGGAATATTAATAAATATATTTTTCTTATATTGTATTTTATTATCTTTAACACTTTTTCGTTGATAACGTCGAATTTCGTATTTTTGATATTTTACATATGACGCACGTGTTTGTTTCGGTGCGCATATTTAAGCGTATTTATTTTTAAAATAAATTTTGGAGTGTGTGTATTTATTTTATTTGTGCATGAGACATTATAATTTTAATTAAACTAATTTTTACGAACATATTATGTATATATATGATTTATGTTTTTTTTAAAATAATTAAATTGTGAAGTGTGGCTAGTGCACAACACGTGCACGTGTGGGAAGAGAGAAAGTTGGAGGTCGGTTATGGGAGAGAGAGATACCGGGAGTTAGGAAATTGGAAAGGTGGAGGGTGGGTGAGTGGTGTTATGGAGAGTAGTTATTATTCTTTTGTAGCTACTCTATTAAAACCCTATACATACCCCCTAATACCCTACCTTTCTCTTCATCTCTTCCCTCTTTCTTTCTCTGACCTTGCCGAAACCGGCAAGCAAGCCAAAATCCCATATGTGCTTCTTCACCTTCCTACACCTATACTACCTTCTAGCATACATACATATGTATATATGTACTTGTACCTTTCACACTCTCCTTCTTTCCTTTTCCTTGCTCTGTCATGTCCGAAAACAAGCCCCCAAATCCCATCACGCCTAGCTCACTGTGCTACTCCACCTCTTCTCCATCCATATATATACATATATATAACCATTCATTATACATATATATATGTCTATATATACACAAATACATATGAAGATGAGTGAAGATCCTTTGCTGTGTACATGCCGAAATGCTTTGTTGTTGGTTGGCCGAAAATGAGAAGAAGTTGGGCTCTTGTTGTCTGTCACGCCCCGCTTCTCAAAAATACGCAATGCGAGCGCGTGACGAAGCCCAGCGAATGATTTCATCGTTCATAAGCTGTAGGATCGACTCAGCATCATAACAAGAAATATAACAAGATATACACAACCACGCATGCATGAATAATTTATTAATCAACAGAAAACAATTGGAACAAAAATAATAATATCCTAAATAGTTTTCAAATCTGGATCAAAAGATAAAACTCGGGACTATAAGCCCGTTACAAGATTCAAGTAGCAAAAGAAATAAATAACTCAAAAACAAAATATTTAAAGCAAGTATTTTCTCCAAGCGAAGCCTAGAACGTCTGCTCACCAATTTCGGCAGGCAATTCATCTCCAAAGTCTGTATAGATATATATATAAAAGAAAAAAATAGAGAAAACAAGACAAATGCCCTCAGTGCAAGTTAGGGTCGCAAGTAGTACAAGCAAGGGTATGAAAACAAGTGCAAAAAATATGGAACAAGATTTGGAATCAAGAATATATAACATAATATAATAGGGATGCAACAAATAGCGGGATTCAAGAAACTAGCTAGCAAGAAAGACAACTCAAGTGACAAGATTGGGTAACAAGTACTAGTAGTAGAACAAGTGGCAAGTGAAACATGTAATGGTATCAAGCTTCAAGTAACAAGTATCACGTACAAGTGTCAAGTAACAAGTAATAAGTCTCAAGTAACAAGTCTCCAGTAACAAGTCTCAAGTAACAAGTCTCAAGTAGGGTATCAAGTGTGTACAAGTAACAAGTTAACCTTAAGTCTAATGTTTAATTCTATCTAGATAGCACTTCATGCATCCATAATTTTACTATATGGTTGCTACATACAATCAGTTACGTTTAGACCTAGTGGTGGATTTTATAGGGCGATGTACTCAGGTATCAAGTATCAAGCAAGCAGGGTTCATGAATACGAAAATAAAGTAACAAGTTCACAAACCAAGTACAAGTTCGTGAATACACTAACAAGTTCAAGAACCACACAGTGGGTTCATGAATACAACAAGTTCATGAGACAAGTAATGGCTTCATGAATACATCAAGATACAACAAGTTCATGAACCAAGTACTGGGAAACACGGGCCCCCTTCCGAATATACTTACTTATATCATCCACTACTATGGTTTTTCCCTTAAACTCTGGTTTGTTATTTATTATTATTATTAACCAAGTATGAAAGTGTGTGAAACAGGTTAAGTAAACATGGTCAAGGACATGAAACAAGTTTAAGATAATTAGAAGACATATTTGAGGGTCAACACAAATTAAAATTATCAAGAACTACGAGAATTTCAGTTCTGGACAGCATGACGTTGCTGCACCAAAACGGCGATTTCCGTTGCTACAAGATAGAAAATGTGGATCCGTCAAAAGACCTAGAAACTAGACTCCTGTCCGGTTCCAACGCATATAATTAAGACACATAAAAGTTGTAGCAATTGATGTCAAAACAGTAAACTATACAGCATTTGTGTTCAGCCAGAATTGGTAAAACTGAGTTTATACATATGAAACAGGGTTGAAACATCATTAATTAATTATTAGAAAATTAGGAAATATTATATAGGGTGTCCAGTATTAGTAAGAAAAATTTCAAGTCATTTACTTACTGGTAGCATAGTTAAAATAATTTCAAACCAAAGTGGTGCAGCAGTTTTTGTGAATCTGCGATTACAGACACAACGACAGTAAAACTGCGATATCTCCTAAACCGTAACTCGGAATTTGAAAATTCTTGATGTTATTGGAAACTACACACTTGGGGCTACATTTCATCTTCAGGACTCAAGTTCAGATCCTGGTTTTATAGGGATCGAAAAAGCAAGTCAAGACGGAACAGAAACCAAATAAGACCCTTTTTGCATGAAATATATCAAAATTATACTAGTTATGAACAAGTGTATCAACGAAGAGTTGTGAATCTTAGATCATGTGATAGATAAGGCGAAACATGAGATCATCAATGAGAAACAAAGAGGAGTCACATTTACAATCTACTTGCAGTATTTTCAAGGAATAGCTTGTACTAGAAAATAAAATGTACAAAAAGATACTTTCCTTGGGATATAGACGATGAATCTGATGGAGGAATAACGGGAACAGATCTCAACACGGATACAACGAACGGATCGAACGAACACACGAACCAATCACGAACACAAACCAATGAACGGATCACGATGACGATCAAGATCAAGATGATCAAACAACGATCGGGCGGATCGGCACGAATGAGATCAAGATCATGATCAAGATCAACAAGATCGGATGGTCCAGATCAAGGTGATGATGATCGCAATCGAACGGCTAAGATCACCCCGATGGTGACGATCAAGATGATGATCAGAGTAGATCCGATGGCCCACAATCAAAGTTGATCAAAACCTAATCAACCAGCAATGGAGCTACACTGGCTTCGGCGACGGCGAGAGGCGGAAGGGCGAGACTGGCGGCAAGGCAGGATGCTGCTGCTGGCTGACTGGAGGAGCAGCACAGGGGGATTGTCGGTAGGGCATTGTAGTCGGGAGACTGGGTGAAGGCTAGCTGCGACGGGGGTGTACAAGCGGCATGGCATAGGGGGGTTGGCTGGCGTGTTTCACCGGAGTAGGCTGTTGTGGAGGTTGGAGACAGCAGGGCCACAGGGCCAGCACAGGGGGAAGGTTGCGACTGGAGCTGTTGTCGCGAGGTGGTCGCGACACCGAACACGGCACGGGAGGGTGTACAATGGTCTTCGGTGGTCATCTCGGTGCTGCTGCTTCGCCAGGAGGAGGAGAGGAGATAGGGGCTGGTGTCGCGATGCTAGAGAGGACAAGCGGGAGGACGGAGGCCAGGGGATGAGAGCGGGAGTTGGGCGGTGCACAGGAGGTGCGAGAGCAGAGGTTGATCGGGAGAGGTGAGAAATCGGGAGTAGGGTGGAGAAGCTAGGGTTGAGCGGCTGTAAAGAGAAGATGAATAGGTTGAAGATGAAATGACTGAGGGAGAGGGGTATATGAACAGGAGGTAGGCGGCTGTATATTTCGATGGGGTAATAGGGAATTAGGGTTAGGTGGGGTTATACGGGTTTAGGGTAACAGGGTTTAACAGGTTAGGGTATTAAGTGTATTGCGTTTTGGGTTAATAGGTTTGAATAGGGTATGATCCAATAAGCAAAAGGGTTTGGGTAGAATCCATTAGGAAAAATACAGTTTTAGGATTTAAAATTCAATAAGAGCTTAAAATGAGTTTTAAAAATATACGTATAAACATACATCAAATCAAATAATAAAATACAATTAAATAAGTATATTTGGGCTTTACAAAAAAATATTATACTAATAATAACAATAATAACAATAGTAAAATCACAAGGATAAGATAATAATAATAATAATAATAATAATAATAATAATAATAATAATAATAAGATTATATAACAAAATATACATTTATCAAAATAACCCAAAAGCAATAATACATTTAAATTTAAATTGAGTAAAAATACAAATAACCGATCAATTAGGAACAGAAATTAAATTATGCTATTATTCGAACAAAATATAGTTTTCGATTAGAAAATGCTTTAATAAAATATTCGAAACAAATTTCAAAACAAAGTGAGTTTATAATTAGTCAAAATACAGGAAATATTCAGAAAATATGTGTTTGGGGAAACAGGGCTTACACTGTTGCTTGGCCGAATGGAAAATTTGGGGAGTTTTCTTGCACGTGGAATTCGAGGAGGCAAAGCGGAGTTTCTAGGAGCTCTCACTCTAGGAGTGCAAATTGTAAGAAATCAACATTTTTTGGGTGGGTGATCATTTATACTTTCTAAATTATTGAGTGGTTGCATGTGCAGATACTCTAAAATTTAAATTGCTAATGTAGAATTGTTAGTTTTCTCTCATGATATGTGATGTGTGTGATAGAGAAACTCTAAAATTTTGAGTAAATTGCATGTTGATTTAAAATTAGATTTGAGAAATTAAAGTTTGGAGTTTGCGTAAATTAGCAGGTGAATTGTTCATTTGTGTTCACTTTAGAAGAGTAGATATTTTTATAAAATACGAATTTATTTTACCATGAGAAAAATTCTTTTATTGCTAATGGACATGGAAAAATATATATAGTGAAGAAAAAATGACATTTCACAAATTATAGTGAAAACTGAGTTACTCTTCACGCGATAGAAATTTTCAACTGTGTGAACTTATTATTGCCCTAGAATTTAGAATACTGTTCTCGGTTCATTTTTAGAGTGCGTAGGTTGACTGTATTTAATCGATGGAACTATAAAAAATTGAATGCGTGTATTTTTTTAAAAGAGATGAAATCAGTTGAGATTGAATAGTTGGGGATTTAAACTAATCTGAGCAATAGCTCAGTGGGTAGGCGCTCGGCTGCCTCTTAGACGGCATGGGTTCGAATATTGGTGTCGTTGAGTTGGCTTTCATAAAACTTTTTCTTAAACAGAATGAAATAGGGGGTTTGGGTATTTAAAAACTCGTGTACTTCACCCACGTGGGCGCACTTGGCCCCTTGGCATGGGCGTTGGGCTGTCTCCTTGCTGGCCCTCAGTTCGAACCTAGATGGGGGACTTTGTTTCTAAAACCCCTTTTTTCCCTAGGTGAAGGCTCTGACTTTGTTCTAAACCCTTTTTAAAAAAATGTGAAGGCTCTGACTTTGTTTCAAAACTTTTTTTTAGTATATGAAGGCTCTGACTTAAATTCTAAAACTCTTTTGTTTTTTTATATATATGTTTTCAGTGAATATTTTTGAAAGTATTGGAAGTGTGAGAAGAACATGATTAAAAGTGAAATTGAGATAATTAATAAATTGATGAATTTGAAAATTTATTCAAGAGTATGACCTTGAATTATAAGAAAATTAATTTTTGGCAATGCAATTGATTTTTCTTTAAATGAGATTCTATGATTATTTGGTTGAGTAAGAATACTTGATGGTGTATAAAATACGATGTGGGATTAAATTATGAGATTTGAAGTGATTACTCTATATTATGAGTTCATGAAAAGAAATGTTATTTTTTTTAAAGAATTGTGAATAAGCAATTAAATTGAATTTCATGAATGATGCCAAAGTAAGAGATTGATTAAGTTAAAGATATGAATCTAACGAAGATTAATACATGATTATTGAAGGGTATGAGTACCCATGGATTCTTGTACATGAAAGGTTGTGATTTAGAGTTTAGTGAGACCCCGGGTACCAGCATTGTTGATTTGAGTTATATTTTTGAGATAAGGCCATGGAGCTATCTCGGTATTTGTGATTAAGTCCGGTAGGGGATAAGACTAACTCTAGGTATGATAATTTATTCATGTCTTGAACTTAAGAACTAGGCACATAAGTGAAGATGTAGTAAAACTTGGGCAAACGTAAGTGGGGCACTCTATATAGTCGGGCGGTGTACTCGGGGACAATAGACCCAGTCGGGCGGTGTACTCCGGAACTGAAGTTGCTTCGTTGGAGACGAGCTTTTATTTTAAATCCGGGACTATGCGTATTCGGGCAGATAGTTTGCCGTACTCCAGTGTATATACATATACCGGGGCTAGAGGAGCACTTGTGGGAGGTTCGCACGACGAGGAGTCTGTATAACTGTCGGGCGGTGTACTCCGGGACTGGGATCCGTACTTGTGGAATGTCTAAACCTTGTTCTTATTACTGGATAGTTTTCATAGCGGGGGATCGAACCCTTTAATGTGGAGTACGTAGGTGCTTGCCCACGGACCTATGTAGAATGGGATGCATAGAATCCGAACAAGTATGCATTAGTGTCATCTTAAAATTAAAATATCTGCATTAGGCATTAAGGCATCACATACACTTACATGTTTAGTGTAGTCACATTTAACACTTTATTTTGTATTCAAATTTGTGGTTTGTTAAAGTATTGAGATAGTTATATGTACGGCATAGAGAGGATAGCCGAGTATAACATTTTCATCAGTTGTAAGTAACTGACGTGCCCACAGCTTATTATGCAGGAATTAGACTTTTTCATGAAGAAGTAAAGTCGTTATGCTGCTGTTGATTAATTACTTGCTAAAGATGTGCAAGTTGTATATTATTTTCATTGTTATATTTCACTTTTATCTTTCGTTGTGTAAACAATGTAAAGAACTCTGATGTATGATGAAAAGTTTAAATTTCCTTGTAAAATTGTACGAAGTGAAGTGTAAAGATCCTGTGGAATCTCAAATTCGGTCTTATTTGGAATTCGGAGCGTTACATGAAGTGCTACATTAGTTAGGATTAATATGATTAATAGACTTAAGATTGTCATCGCATCATCATTGCATATTATCATCGTTATTGAACAGTGTTATCGTTATTGCTACAATTATTGATATCGTTTATTATTATTGTTATTGATCATTGTCATTGCACACTGCATCGTTATCATATTGCCATTGTTCATTATCATCGGCTCTATTGTTTATTGAATTCATTGTTATGTTGTAAATGTCATTGTTTCATTGCTTTCTCTACTTGCTGTCCACGACTTGCTCTAAGGACATATTATTCTCTCTTTCTAGATGAACAGCTTACAGGTAATCAAGGAGAATTGTCAGATGGATTAGGAGGACTACAATGGTGAAGAATTGATTTTCATCGCCGCTTAAATAATCATTGTTTTGTTATGAAGACTTTAATGATTGAACATTATTACTTCTTTGTATTGTGGGCTTTTTAACCCGAATATTGTTATTGTTGTTTCCAATGTTGGATTATTATTATATTTGGTTATTTCATGCTCAAACTCAAAGTTTTTTTATTCATGTGATTATCCTTTCATTGCATGCATGGTTGTATTGCTCTTCGTTACATTGTTGAACCGATAACAGCTTATGAATGACACAAGTCATTCGCTGGGTCAATGTCACGTGCTTGCATTCCGTATTTTGGAAAGTGGGGCATGACACATTATGTAGACGTGCAGAAAGGGGCTGCTTCATCATGCGCATTGTATTAAAAGGATTTATGTAAGTCTCTTAAGGTCAAAACAATACATATATTTATACTTTTTCTGATTAGCATTAGCACCTTACCAAAGTTTATTGAGGGTGTTTCTGAAAGGAAACCTATATCTTGATTAAAGTTGCATTACTGTTTTACTTCAATTTTGATTAAAGTTGCTTTCTTTTGCTGCAATCTCAGTAATTTTTCTGCTCAACATTGATCTATGGTATAATTACTGTATTGGATTCTTACTAGATAAACTATGAAGATATATATAATCTTCCGATCAAATATTGTTAAAATTAATTATTTTTTAAAATTATGCATACTATTATATATATATTATACTATTAGGAGAGAGAGTCATTCCTCTATTAAAATAGAGCAAGGAGAAGAAAAGCAGAAAACTAGCACGTGCTAACACATGAGAAAAAAAAAGAAACGAATATGTACTAACACGTGCAATCAAATTACAAAATAAAATAAAATAATAATAATAATAACCACTCACCTTCTGATGTTGATTATGTTTTATTTGAGAGGGACTGATTTAAGATGGAAGGCATGATTGAGAGGGAAGACAGTTGAGAAGCATACTGTGGAGAAGGAGATAGTATAGTACATCAAGGAGGAGTCCAAGAAGAGCCACATCCCCACCTATTACTACATTGTAAGCTCAACTTTGGTAATTATTCGACTTTTTTTCTTTGCTTTAGAAATATAGAATGGTGTTGGTTGATTTGAAAATGTGAATTTGTTAATTTGTAGATTTGTCATCTTTTAATTATATTGTGATCGAAATAGTTAAGGTGCATCTCTAAATTTAGGGATCTATGGTTTAACTATGTCTTAGTATTGTGTCGGTGTTGAATAGGGTCACCTCCGTCCTTTAATGATTTTTAAGTTTTTGTTTAAGAACTAAAGTTACTGTGCATGTACATGATAATAAAAGAATATAAACTAATGAAATCACCCTTAGTGGTTTCAAAGAATATGACTGAAATAGATAAAAATATTATTATTTGGGTTTTTCACACAATAGTAGCACATGTTATTAGTTAAGACAAACTGGAAAAAAAAGACACAGTGCATATCATCATTGTATTGTTTACGTTCCATATAATTTTATGAGTTTGTTAAAAATATTTTAGTCTGTGCAATTTGCACAGGATAACACTAGTACATATAAATAATAATTGTTGAAGGTAGATGTGTAAATCTAATATTTATTCATGTACTTAAGTGTAAAAATTATTGGAACCATATGGTATTGAGTGCAAAAATACTTGAGTGCAAATATTTATTCTCCACTTTCAAACCCGACGGATATATTTTTTAATGAGGACCCGGACCCAACCCTATCTCGCAAGTTCGGGTCCAATTTTTGGACCCGTAAGGTATCGAGGCCTGGTCCGGGTAGTGGAGGACTCGACTTGATAGGACCTGGTACCAGCTCTAATTATTTGGGTAGTGTTCAAGCTTAAGAAATGTAAGGCGGTCTCCAGGTCCTGTTGAAAACAGATTTTGGGGGGAAATAATTGTTATTTTAATTCATTTATTTCTCTGTTGTATACATCTATATATAAGAATTACATTCTTGGAGAAGAAGAAAGGAGATTGAGAAAAGATTGGGAAGAGGAGAGATTAGGGGAATCTGTCTCATATAGATTAGGAAACAGAATATACAATTACTATATTTCAACACTCCTCCTCAAGTTGGTGCATAGATATTGAACATGCCCAACTTGTCAACAAATTTCAAGAAGATCAGATTCGAAACTGCCTTGGTTAGGATATCTGCGAGCTAATCTTCTGACTTCACTTTCGATATCTCAATGACTTTCTCATCTATTTTTTCTTTGATGAAGAATCTGTCCACCTCTACATGTTTCGTCCTATCATGCTGAACTGGGTTAGCAACAATATCACACGTTGCTTGACTATCACAATATACTTTCATAGGTTCATTCAGACCATAGCCTAAGTTCTGCAACAAGAGTTTCAGCCATAAAGCTTCCGCTATACTTAAAGCTACTCCGCGATACTCAGCCTCTGCACTATAGCGTGCAACAACATTTTACTTCTTGCTTCTCCATGTAACTAAATTTCACCAACAAAGGTGAAGTATCTTGAACTGGAGTGCCTATCAATTATAGATACTGCCCAATCAGCATCAGTATATGCCTCAACCTTCAAGTGACCATGTTTCGCAAATACGATCCCTTTTCCTGGAGTAGACTTAATATATCTCATAATTCTCATCACCGTATCCATATGTTGTTCCCGAGGCGCATGCATAAACTGACTTACAACACTTAATGCATATGACAAATCTGGCCATGAATGTGCAAGATACATCAGCCGTCCATCCAATCTCTGATATCTTTCCTTATCACAAGGTACATGATTAGCTTCGTTGCACAGTTTCGGTCCTTCTTCTAACGGTGTACTAATCGGCTGACAGTCGGACATTCCAGTTTCCTTTAATAAATCAAGAGCATACTTTCTTTGAGACAAAAATATCCCCTTTCTAGAGTGAGAAACTTCAATACCAAGGAAGTATCTCAAAGAGCCAAGATCTTTCATTTCGAACTCTTATGACAAGTAGTCCTTTAATGCCTTCCTCTCCTCAGGATCATCTTCAGTTACTATCATATCATCCACATAAAAAATGAGAGCAGTAATTTTACCTTCTTTCCTTTTTAAGAACAGAGTATGATCTGAATTACTCTGATAGTATCTGAATGTCCTCATTGATTTTGTAAATCTTATAAACCAAGCTCTTGGAGACTACTTAAGTCCATACAACGCTTTCTTCAAACGATATTGTCATGCTCCGCTTCCCAAAATACGAGAATACGAGTACGTAACGAAGGCCCAGCGAATGATTATACATCATCCATAAGCTGTACCAGTCTAACTCAACAATATACAAGAGAAACAACCACGCAGGCAAAGAATATAATCACATAAATAATGAATAAACTCAAAGATAATCATGAAATAAATTCACCAAATAATAATCCAACATCTGGGATAAAACAATTTTGGGTTGTAAATCCCAAGAATACAAAGTATGATAAAAAGAAATACAATAAGTAAATAACAAAAGATAGCTAAGTAGTCTAAAGTCTAGCTCTGATCCTCAGAGAGTTCGCTCACCAATTTCTTCTGGTATTGCTCCTTCGATACCTGTTAATACTTGATCTAAAAAGAAAGAAAAGAGTGCCCTTAGAGCAAGTCGTGGGCAGTAAGTAGAGAAAATAGAGGATAAGGGAAAGCATGAATATCAAAGAATACGGACATGGTCAAAGACAAAGAGCAAAGCAAAGACAGGAAGTAATATCAAAGGTGTACAATAATCACGCATGTAATGAGTGATTTCAAGTCAAGATCAAGCATTAGATGCAAGTTATTAAGTATTTTATTAATCTATCTAGTGCACGTACTACTGTATCCCATTCCACAGGTTCGGCGCAAGCACAATGATCGTTTTAGACCGATGGTGAATTCACAGATCGTGTACTCGGCGTAACATGATAACGTGATAACGTGATAACATGATAACGTGATAACGTGATAATCTTCTTCCATGACAATCTCCTTCTTCCATGTCAAGTGTTCATGCGGGCAAGAAGGCCTTACCGAGTACATTTTTCGATCGTTCACTACCAAGTCTACCCATAATACCCCGGCTTGTTATTAATTTATTTTCATCCTATGTGAGCATGCAAGAGGGTTTCAAGGTTGTATAATACTAAGTGTGACTAATTCTATGCGTTACAGACAAAGCATGTGGCAAACAAGTCAAATCAACACACATCACATGATCAGGACAGCATGACCTTGCTGTACTAAAACATGGATTACAGCCACTACAAAATAGTAAATCTGAATCCGCTAGAAGGTCTAGAAATTAGACTTCCACACGGTTCCAGGGAATATAATTAAGGCATATAAAAGATACAAGAACTAGGGTGAAAACTATATTCTATTCAGGTTTTATGTTCAGGCAGCATACAGTAGGTTGTGCTCAACTAATTATTTCAGGTCATGGAACTCATTAATAAAATCTATAAAAATTCAGGGAAGTACCTATACATGTCTAGGTCCAGCCTAATTTATTTCAGATTTTTCTTTTACTGTTAACAGGGTCAAATGAAATATAGAACAGCAGGATACGTATGAAATTGTGAGTCTGAAATTTCTAACATGGCTGTACTAAAATATTGATATCTAGCAAATAACACATCGGAACCTGGATCCGTCAAAAGGATGTTAAAATAAACATCGGAGGCTAAAAATTCTTATTTTTAAAGGGAATTCAAATTATGACATTATCATGGGTGAAAACTTGATTCAAGTAAACAACTAACAATTCAGAAAATTGTCATAACATGAATAGGCAAATAAATAAGTCATATGATCACATATAGCATGCAAATTGGTAATCATAGTGAATCCTAGGTGTCAACATGCAATTTCTAAGGTTTAAAATACAATATCACAGGCATGGTATCAATTCACGATCAACTTCAATCTAGCACATACAACTGAACATGTTCAACTTGTCAAGTAGTCCTATGCATGAATCTAGTTATTTAAATGTGCATATGCATGAAACAATGGGGACTAGGTTTTATATCAAAAAGAGGGCACGATGTTAAGAGTATGTCGGGTTAGCTCGTGTAAACTCTCGATAAACTTAACGGAATTGTCAAAGCAGTATAATAACAAATGGGAATGGATCTACTTGCAAAAATCAAATAAACTTGAACAGAATAAAATGCTAGTTCAAGAAGAGACTTGCCTGTTATTTTGTAGATTCAAATAATAAGAATAACGGGATCAGAATTCTGGGCGAAAATCCCAAAAGCATGTGCAAAATACGTGCGAAGAAACCCAAGCAAACAAAGCAACAACAACTCTGTGAAATCCCCACACTGGATCAGCCCCAAAATAGCGAACAACGGTCTCGGATTTGCCGCGCCAAAACACAGAACAACGGATCGGACCAATCACCTTCGTCTCCTTCTCCTTCCTTCGACAGAGAGAAAGAGAGGTAGCGGGAGAACTCCGGCGATCTCAGCGGCAGCGTTGCGGTGAGGCGAGGGAGACGACGGCTGGTGGGGATGCTGGCCACGGCGCTGCAGTCGGGAAGCGACGCAACGACCAAGTTCGGTGACGGCTCTGTTCTCGCTCGAAACAGGGGAGAAGACGCAACTGGTGCTCGGCTTGGACAACAACGAGGATGGAGATGGCGATAGGGAGAGGGTGAGAGGTCGAGGGTGGTGGTCGGAGGAGACGGGAGGAGTAACGGAGAGGGCAGGCGAAGCAATGGTTAATGGTGATGGGTTCGGTTGAGCGGGAGACTGGGCGAGGGCGGGGAGATGGTGACGAGGTTGACGAGGGGATGGGTTGAAGGCAATGATGGTGATGGTGGTGGAAGGCGATCGGAGATGGGCGATGGGTTGGTTTGGGTTTGGAGGTGGAAACAGGGAGAGGGAGAGAGAGACGGGGGTAGGGGGAAGTGAACAGGGAGAGAGGGTTAGGCGGCTGAGGTTTAGGAGATTAAGAATAGGATTAGGGTTAATAAAATGTATTAGGGTATTTATAGGGGAAATAGGATATTGGGCTATTGGGTATTTGGGTATAGATCCAATAAGATAAAATGCATTGTATAATAATACAATTCATCAATACAAATCCGAATACAAGAAATAAGATATCTGAAAATATATAATTTGTATTACATAAATTATTTGAAACAATTAAAAACACAATTATCGAAATAATAATAATAATTAATCATAATACCTATAAGAATATAAATAATAACCATGTCAATAAAAATAATAATACTGGTAATATCAAAATAGCAATAAATAATAACAACAACGACAATAGCAATTATCAAAATAATAACAGTACATAAAAATAGGAATTTATGGAAATAGTCCCAACAATAAAAATATTTTGAGGGTTAAAACACAAATAGTTGATCAAGTAGAAATGGAAACAAGTTTATTCGAAATAGTTATAGTTATTGTTTAAGAAAATGTTTTAACTAAGAACTCAAAACGAATTTAACAATAACAATTTATAAATACCGAGATATAGAAAAATACTCATGAAAATACGTATTTGCAAAAATAGGAGTTATAAATCCTACCCATCTTACAACAAGACGGTACATAGGACAAGGCAAAAAAGAAATCGGGGTAACAAAAACAGAGAGTTAAAGGGGAAAGGAACAAAGCAGTGACAACACCAGAAAAAGAAGAAAGTGGTTAACAATGAGGTCAAATGGAATGTGTGAAAAAGAATAAACAGTATCAAAGGGAAAGAACCAACACAAGACTTCCAAGATAACAAGGCAAAGAAATGAAGAAATAGATAGAGCTGGAATCGAAGAAATGATGGACAAGAAAGAGTTAGACCAAGCAAGTGAGTCAACGGATGAAGATGAATGCAAGGGGTAGAGGGAAGGAGAAACAATAGGAGAATCTTGGGTCCTATGGGTTATGAGCCCACCATGCTTCCGCTGCGCTACTCCGATGGTGATGTCCCAAGCAACATACATGTTGCTGTAGGCCACATGACACCAGTCGACGAACTGAGCAGGAAGACAAGAATGAGACACCAGGAGTATGAGCTCAAGATAGATATAAGCAAATAATGCAAAAGAACATAAAATTGAGCTTCAATTTAAATAATTAAAAGATATAATGTATATCAAAACTAATGGCTTTAACAAAAATAATAATAACGTGAATTCACAGGTTCGGCGCAAGCACAGTGATCGTTTTAGACCGATGGTGAATTTACGGATCGTGTACTCGGTGTAACATGATAACGTGATAACATGATAATGTGATAACATGATAACGTGATAGCATAATAATCTTCTTCCATGACAATCTCCTCCTTCCATGTCAGGTGTTCATGCGGGCAAGAAGGCCTTACCGAGTACATTTTCCGATCGTTCACTACTAAGTCTACCCATAATATCCCGGCTTGTTATTAATTTATTTTCATCCTATGTGAGCATGAAAGAGAGTTTCAAGGTTGTATAATACTAAGTGTGACTAATTCTATGCGTTACAGACAAAGCATGAGGCAAACAAGTCAAATCAACACACATCACATGATCATGACAGCATGACCTCGTTGTACTAAAATATGGATTACAGCCACTACAAAATAGTAAATCTGAATCCACCGGAAGTTATATAAAGTAGACTTCCACACGGTTCCAGTGAATATAATTAAGGCATATAAAAGATACAAGAACTAGCGTAAAAACTCTATTCTATTCAGGTTTGATGTTCAGGCAGCATGCAGTAGGTTGTGCTCAACTAATTATTTCAAGTAAGTGATAATTGTATCTTAAACCTAGAGATTTGCATGTTGACACCTAGGATTATTTTGGTTACCAATTTGCATGCTATATGCAATCATATGATTTATTTATTTACCTGTTCATGTCAAGACAATTTCTGGATTGCTAGTTGTTTCATTTTGTATCAAATTTTTACCCATGATAATGTCATAATTTGAATTTCCTTTACAAACATGAAATTTTAGCCTCTGATGTCTAGTTTAATATCCTTTTAACGGATCTAAGTTCTGATGTGTAATTTGCTAGATATCAACATTTTAGTACAGCCATGTTAGAAATTCCAGACTCACAATTGCATGCGTACCCTGCTGTTCTATATTTTATTTGACCCTGTTAATAATAAGATAAAAACCTGAAATAAATTAGGCTGGACCTAGACATGTATAGGTACTTCCCTGAATTTTTATAGATTTTATTAATGAGTTCTCTGACCTGAAATAATTAGTTGAACCCAACTTACTACATGCTGCCTGAACATAAAACCTGAATAGAATAGAGTTTTCACCCTAGTTCCTGTATCTTTTATATGCCTTAATTATATTCGCTGAAACAGTGTGGAAGTCTACTTTCTAGGCCTTCCAACGGATTTAGGTTTGCTATTTTTTAGTGACTGTAATCCATATTTTAGTACAACAAGGTTATGCTGTCCTGATTATGGAATTTTGTGTAAATGACTTGTTTGCTTCATGATTTGTCTGTAACGCATAGAATTAGACACATTTAGTATTATACAATATTGACACCCTCTTGCATGCTCACATAGGGTTAAAATAAATTAATAACAAGCCGGGGTATTATGGGTAGACTTGGTAGTGAACGATCGGAAAATGTACTCGGTAAGTCTTTCTTGCCCGCATGAACACTTCACATGGAAGGTGGAGATTGTCATGGATGAAGATTATCACATTATCACGTTATCACGTTATCACATTATCATGTTATCATGTTACGTCGAGTACACGATCTGTGAATTCACCATCGGTCTAAAACGATCACTGTGCTTGTACCGAACCTGTGGAATGGGACGCAGTAGTACTTGCACAAGACAGATTAATAAAATACTTAATAACTTGCATACTTGATCCTGTATTGAACTTGACTTGACATCACACATTACATGTGTGATTATTGTAACCCTTTTATATTACTGCCTGTCTTTGCTTTGTTCTTTGTCTTTGATCATGTCCATATTCTTTGATATTCATGTTTTCCTTTTTCCTCTGTTTTCTCTATTTGCTGCCCACGACTTGCTCTAAGGGTAATCTTTTCTTTCTTTTTAGATCAAGTATTAACAGGTACCGAAGGAGCAATACCAGAAGAACTTGGTAGGCAAACTCTCTGAGGATCGGAGCTGGACTTTAGACTACTTAGCTATCTTTTGTTATTTGCTTATTGTATTTCTTTTTATCATACTTTGTATTCTTGGGCCGAATTTTGTTTTATCCCAGATGTTGGATTATTATTTTGTGAATTTATTTCATGATTTTCTTTGAGTTTATTCATTATTTATGTGATTATATTTTTTTTCTGCGTGGTTGTTTCTCTTGTATATTGTTGAGTTAGACTGGTACAACTTATGGATGATGCATAATTTTTCGCAGGGCCTACGTTACGTGCTCGTGTTCCTGTATTTTGGGAAGCGGGGCATGACAACACCGCACCAAAACAGCACAACAGCAAATCAGATCTAAATAAATTAGATCAAGAGAGCCCAACAACAAACAAGATCTGGATCTGATCAACAACAACAACAAAAGAGTGCAATGACAGTAAAGCACAGGCAGCAACAGTAGAAGAGAGAGAGGGCAAGAGGGAGGCTTGACGGCGGCGGTGGCGCGTTGACGGCGAAACGGTGGCGGCACACAGGGGTTGGTGCTGTGGTCGAGCAAACAGAGGAGGAGCAGTGTCGGGTTTTTGAGTTCTGCTTGCTGCTGTTGTCGACGAGATGGTGGAAGAGGGTCGTCGGAGGTGGGGGTCGCGATTGGAGGAGCGTCGACGGCGAGGAGCACCGGAGACGACGCCAGAGGTGATGGGGAAGATGTAGAAGAAGGACAACTTCGACGACGATCTGACTTCGATGACGACTTCGACGACTTCGATGGGCGATGGTGACCGAAGAATGACGACTTCGACGACGACTTCGGATCTGTTGACGGAAAGATTGGGCTTCGATTTCAGATCTGGAGCAAGATCTGACTTCGACTTCAGATCTGACTTCGTCGTCGACGACGACGATGACGATGATGAGCTTCGAGGTTTCGGTTTTCGGATGTTAAGGAAGACGATGGGAGCTCGGGGTTCGAGGTTTCGGGGATCGACGAGAATCGGGTCGACGAAGGATTTGGGTCAGCGATGGGATCGAAGACAGTGAGGATCAGATCAGGATCTTCTTCTTCAGGTAGCCTAGGACAATTTAGGCTCAGATACCATGTTGAAAACAGATTTTGGGGAAAAATGATTGTTATTCTTATTCAATTATTTCTCCACTGTATACATCTATATATACGAATTACATTCTTGGAGAAGAAGAAAGAAGATTGAGAGAAGATTGTGGAGACGAAAGATTTGAAAAATCTGTCTTCTATAGATTAGGAAACAGAATATACAATTACAATATTTCAACAGGTCCAACCAAATCCAACGGCTCAAACTCACCAACAAATCCTCTAATAATGTCCACCGACCAAACAAGCGGCCCATATTCATTTCCTCCATCCCAAGGAAAAGAACAATCAAATTCTCATTTGCTATTCCCAAATATTTTAAAGCCCAATAAGAAATAAATTCCAATGGCCTCTTCTCTCCCCCTCAAATCCGTTCTTTTCCTCAACCAGCCCCATTCCCACAGCTCCTACATCAAGAATTCCGCCACCATTTCACTCACCAAACCCTTTTTTTCTGGTCCCATCCCATTTCATCATCAATATAACAACAACGCAAGAAGAATCTCTCACATGACGTCAAGTTCATGCTCCTCATCGCTCCACGTCCGTAGCTCCCTAATCGATCCGGATGGCGGGTCGCTGGTGCAGCTGGTTGTTCCAGCGACCGAGAGGGCGGCGAGGATGGCGGAGGCGGCGGAGATGCCGGCTGTGAGGATCACTCGCATGGATCTTGAGTGGGTCCACGTTGTGGCGGAAGGGTGGGCCAGCCCATTAAGGGGGTTTATGAGGGAGGAGGAGTATTTGCAGTGCCTGCATTTTAATTCTATGAAGATGATAGATGGGACGGTGGTTAATATGTCGCTTCCCATTGTGCTGGCTATTGGGGATGAGGATAAGGAGAGGATTGGGACTGCTGCTGACGTGGCGCTTGTGGGTTCTGCTGGGGGTTTTGTCGCGATTTTGAAGAGGTCAGTGATTCTGTTTTGTTTCGTTCATGGTTTGTGTTGTCATTATAATATTTTTTGCTAAGTTGATATTTGTGACTAGGTGTTTGTTGTAACAAATTTATAGAAGATGTAAACTATTACATATATTAGCATCTATGATGATATTTTCATTGAGTACATTGGCAAAGTGAGACAAGTGTGGACAAAAAATAGAGAAGGTCTTGGGAAGGGAGAAGAATGAAAGGAAACTATGAATAGTAAGTCATAATGATATTATCAAGGAAAAACACTTAAGCTTGAGTTTTGGTTTCAGATTGGAACTTATGTTCTTAGATGATGATGGCAATACAGATTTGTGTTTTGGTGAGTGGTTGATGTCATAGTATCACATTTCTTCGGAGACAGTGTGTATACTATGAGTGAACTTAGAGGTGGTGTTCGTGTTACCGTTGATGCGACGACAAGTGGCAGTTGTAGGTAACAGTAGACGGTGGACAAGCTAGGTATTGAGAGAAAGACTAAATATTGACCTATTCAGGTCATACTGGAGGAATGCCTGTGGTTTTTCACGTATCTATAGGTTTGGAGGTGGCGTTTGTGGTATCATCGGGGGTGATGGTAGCTCTCGTTGCAGGGTGGCGGTAACAATCAATGGTGGTCAAGCTAGAGGATGTGAAGAAGACATCAACTTGGACATGTTCAGGTCAGATTGGTGGTGCCTGCCGTGTCTCTCGTGTTTAGGAGCTTGAAGTTGGCGTTTGTGTTATTGCTGGGGCGACAACGGTTGGGGTTGCGAGTGACAGCGATGACAAACGGTTCACAAACGTGGGGATGAGAGAATGAGCTCAATGTTTGACCTATTCAGGTCAGACTGAGTTGGCACGAGGAACTTGTTTTGGCGTGGTCGGTAGATAAGTAGGATTAGATTTTGTTGTATTATTTGTTTGTTGGTTGGGGAGTATGAGTTCCATAACACAGTTTGTTGGGTTTCATAAACTTCATAATCATTCTTTTTGGTTGTATGTTTTGTTAAAAATTTTGGCCTTCGACCCACCGTTAACAATAAAAAAAGTTGACAAGGAAAAAATAAAAATATTGATAGTAAGCAATTGGTATAGAAGACAATAAAATTTATTTATTGGTGTTGTTGCTGATGAGGGGATGCAACATGAATGCGAGTGTAAGAGAGAAACAACACCGGTCGACCGAGTGCAATAAGAAAATAATTTAAGTACATTATTGTATACGTTCTTATAGTATATTCTTTGTTGCTTAAAAGTTTTATATTTACATTTATATGTATAGTTTTATAATTTAGGTTTCATATTCTCATGGTTTAATTTAAAAATTATATAATTTTTTAGTAAAAAAACTTTCTGTATATGAAAATATAAAAACAAATCATCATTATATCTACTCTTATAATATAAGAAGTTTTACATTGAAATATGTGTGGTGAGATTTAAATGATTTAAATATTTTAACTATTTTAGTAATTTAAAATTAATTTTAAAACACTTGCAGGAAATGACATCAATATACCCTATAGACTGTCAATACACCTTAAACTAAGAATGCTAAATGATTACCGAAATTTGATGGTCGATATTGAACCTGATATCCCGATATCTTGTTTTCAAACCTTGTTTTATATTAAATTATATCAATTGTCAGTGCATTTGCTCGAGCATGTATATCTCACAATAAAATTATTGCTAGACAGTTAAATTATTAGAATCTTGAGAATCATGGATATGTTTTTGCACGAATGTGTGGAATAATATTTTACTTGTGTGTTTTCCACTAGAATCTATGATCCATGAAAGTATGCAATTGAGCCCTTTGCAAACATGTAGGTTCTGTAAGAATTAATTTCTTATTAAAAAATGAGAATATGAAGGTTGGATGTTTATTGATGGGAAAGCATATTATATGGGGAAGAGGGAGGATCTTGACAGACACAATTCGTAGCAAGTTGGGGTTCGGTCAAAATGGATACAAACTAGATATGGGCAATACCATATCCATATCCGCATTGCAAATATAAATATGGATACAGAGACATATGGATTGCTAAAAGAACAATCATATCCACATGAAAATCTCGGATATGGATACAAATGGGATATGGTGCATCAAATATGAACAAAAATTCGGACATCAAACAATATTATATAAGATATATGCAGAAAAATTTGAAAATGAGATAGAATATGACAAAATATTGTAAATAGTAATTTTAACTTAAAATATTAACCGAGAAGAAAATACATAGTCAAAAGGCCGAACGTATAAAACTAACAAAAAGAATGTATATATTCAAGAGTGGTAGTTTAGGTATTAAAAAAATAAAATAAAGATGATTATAATATGGGTATAAAAGAGGAGATAATGAGTAATATTTTAATTTTTAAGGTGTTTATATAAGAGTTTATATATATATATATATATATATATATATATATATATATAGGGAAGTCTTCTGTTGTGCACCACCTATGGTGCACGCGGCATGTGCACTCGGCCTTTCCGCATTCGCATCGACAATTTGAACTGTTCACATTGATCTACACATCTAAATTAGTCTAAATATGTAAAATCAAATAATTTGAAATTCATTTGCTCATCCATTGAAGTGTTGCAAAATTGTATGGCCGAAAATCATTATTTTTTATAGTCACATGATGGATGGGCAAATGAATTTCAAATGATTTGATTTTACATATTTAGACAAATGTAGATGTGTAGATCAATGTGAACGGTTTGGATCGTCGATACGAAGGCGGGAAGGCTGAGTGCACATGAGTGCACATGGAGGGGTGGTGCACAATGAAAGATTTTTCTATATATATATATATATATATATATATATATATATATGGGGTACGTAAAAGAGTTTAAAAATAAAAAAATGTGTATTTATAAAAATAAGTTTAAACCAAGGTTTTAGGTTTTTGCCGGAACGTACCGGTTTCGATCGTTTCGGTCCGGTTCTATTGGGGGCGGTAAAAAACCATGCTTCCAAAATCGATGTTGGGCAAAACTGTAAATCCAAAGACATAACAGTATAGGGGGGTTGATTAGGGTTTTGTAAAATTATAACTTAAAATTACATTGAAAGGAATTATAGATGCCAAAAAAAAGTACAGAAAAATATCACCGCAATGAACATAGCAATTTGCAGTGGTTCGGTACCCCTGCCTACATCCACTATATAAGAGTCTTGCCTTAAGATTTCGTAATCCACTAAAAAACACTTATCTTTAACTGGGTCGAAGCGATCCCCTTTCACAGCCCAATCTATTCCCCTGAATTGATCAATTCCCAAATACAAAATTATTCTCGATGTATAGAACGAGACCCTCTCAACTCACAATAGAAAAGGAAAGATTACAATGGAGACTCTAGAAAATGGCTCTTTAAGGTTAAAAGAAAGTTGTATGTTTTTTCAAAGATAGTGAAAGTTTTTCCTTTTTTGAAACCCAAAGATTGATGAAGTATTTATAAAGTAGGAATTGTTATAGTCAAATCAAGGGGTCTTTGAGGGGTCTATTTGGGTTGTCCAAGAGGGTTCCTAATGAGACACAAAAAATAAGGAAATGTTTTGAAATATCTGAGTAGAGAATCTAGAATATCTTTTCAAAACAATTTTATCTTTTATAATTAAAAAAACACTTTTCACCTAATTTACCTATACAAAAATATCTTAACAAATGTGACTCAGCTTGACATGCCTTCATGATAGGCTTGATATCTCGAGTCTTGACTTGGACTAACTTCTTATGCATTAACTTGACTTGTTTATTTGAGAAGCTTACCATGAATGCATCTAACCCCCAATATGATATACCTTTATGCCTAATCCAACCATCTTTCTTTATAAGGATGTAAACTATATGTTGATAAAACCTGCACACATGTAGTTGGTTAGCCACTTAGCCCTTTACATCATATACGTGTTCAAACATCAAAATGCAGCAACACATACTTTACTACTTTTTCCCTTTGGCAACATCAAATAAGGGGTAACATTTAGTAAGTATCAAATAAAAGATATTTCATGAAATAATTAACTCATTAGAAGAATCAATCATCCCATAAAAATTATGAAAACTAAAAATAATAATTTATTTTCACTAATAGTTACATCAAAGTCCAAACTGAGAGAAAATAAAACATCTAAAAGATCTCATATCCATAAACACTGTTTTAAATTTTCTCCGATACAGCTGAAATTTCGGCCGAAATTTCGTTTCGGCTACCTTGCCAATACGAAATCACATATTTTATATTCTGCATCGTTTTGGACCGAAATATATAGATTTTAGCTGAAATTACCAAAATATCGGCCGAAATATTGCCGGAAGTGGGGAAATATAAGCCGAAATAGACAAATGTTAATGTGAATATTTTTAAAAAAATTCTTTTACTTTTTGCACATGTCTTTCAATATAGGACCGTAAACTAAAATAATGTGAGGATTTCGTGTCGCTATTGTTTGTATATATGCAAAGTCAAATAAGTTTATTAACTAATACATTTTTTCTAATCAATGCAAATTCAATTTAGCTATATACTTATATTACATTCTTTTCTATATTATTGTTAAATTATGCGAAGATTTACCGTAATTGATTCATGTATGATAAATGACATGTAGGACATATAATATCTTATTTAGTAACAATTTATTTTTATATTGAGTATAGGAAATGTACATCCGATATGATCACATTTCTCCGAGATCTCCGCCGATATCTTCGATCCGAGACGAAACACCCTTGTCGAGACGAGTCCGAAATACGAGATTTAAAACCATGGACCATAAATATGGAAAGAAGTCCCATGATAGGGTAAAATACAGAAAACCCCGTCAATGTTTGACACCCACACGTTTGCAAAAAGTGCAAAGTGGACCTCCGCAGTGAGTTTTTTCCTTCATCTCTCCTCCCTGTCATACTTATCAATACATACATCCGAGATGAGAGAAAAAAAGCATAATATTCAAAAGCTTGAAAAATAAAAATAATGATAAATAAATTAAGTCATGAAAAACATATAAAATATATTTGAAATAAAGGCCTGTTACCAATACAACTTCTTGAAGATTTTAAATTGAAGTTCACTTTGAAGCATCGCACAATAATCAAGTCTTTATTTCTTGGGTACCTACAAAACACAAATCATGAGTTTCTTTTGGTACCCACTCCTTTTTGGGTCATCGATTGTTAGTAGAATAAGAGATCTTAGGGACCCAAGTCAAACCATAATTTGAAAGATTATCTCTAATAAAGCATCTAGTAGAAACATGTCCTATTTTCATATAGTAGGTACACCAACTTAGAATGAATATGAAATGAATATCCGTGATGACGGTTTCTATGTGTGTCGGATTTAGTATCAATCACGTGTTTGAGTTCTTTTACTTGTTCCTCTAATGTGGGCTTTTCACTTTCCAACATACAAAGAACTTGATCCTTAATCTTGATCTTTTCAAGAAGTTTGTCATATTTTTCGTTGCATTTATCATGAACCTCCTTTGATGAATAATATTTAAGGCTAAGCTTTTTGTGTTCCTCATTTACATGCTTGCTCTAAATTTTCGCAATAATCACTTAATTCATAATCAGAATTTACCTGATTTTCTTTTGCTAATCCAATTTGAGCCTTCTTGTTCCTTTGTTTTTCATCTTCTGAGTCACTTGGATTTGATTCTTTGTAACTGATCTTCTTTTTTTTTTTTACTTTTTCTTCTTAGGCCATTTATTAAGCAGTGGGCAATCTTTCATGATATGACCGGGCTTGTCGCACTCATAGCTGTTCCAATGGATTTGAAAATTTCACAGTTGCATTTTTTTGTTTTTTCTTTGTGATGTATTTGAATCGGAAACTAAAGTTGGCCATACCATCACCGAGTCCTTCAATACTTTCATTAAAGTTCTCCCCACTCTCATGAGATGATGACGAGTCGTGTTGTACACCTTTAAGTGCCAAGCCTTTCATCTTTTGGTTGATGTTTTGTTCTCACTCATCTACTTCTCGAGTCTTTTATTGAATTTCTGTGGTCTGAAGTTTACTTGAAAGATCCTTAAATGAAAGCTTGGTAACATCAGTTGAAATATAAATAGGATTAACAATACTATTCCAATTGCTACGTAAAGATTGCAAAAACGTTTTGTTCAGGTTAGTGTCACCAACAGGAATACATCGGTTCATTAGTAATGAGATGAAACCTTACAATACATCAGTCGATGGACTCATTTTGTGCCATTCAGAATCTTTCGTATTCACTTTGAAGTATAATTATCCTTATTTCCTTGAATTGATCGGTTCTTTCGTAGTGGACCTGTAAAGTATCCTACATCTCCTTTGCAGCCTCAAAGTTCATGATCATCTGATAGTGAACTTCATTCACATTTGGAATTTAAACTAGCAAGTTTAATATCATCTTCAGACCATTGATATAAGGGTTTAGAAACTACCTTTTTTATGCCATTTTTCTCGACTTCCAAAGTAGAAAAAGAATACCCATTTTCAATCATACCTTAAATTCTCCAATCGATGGATTGAATGTAATGGGTCATAATTGATTTCCAATAATTACAATTCTTACCATTGAAGTAAGGTGGTCGAGTGGTAGATCTTCCTTCTAAGAAACCTGTGGCTTGCCGGAAACTTCCCCAGATGGATTAAGAAAAGATATGATCTTTAACTCAAGGATGTTAAGCCTTTTAGTTGAGCACCTGCCTTGAGACCAAATGTAAATCCAAGGACAAAACATTAGAGGAGGGTTGAATAGAGTTTGGTGAAATTATAACTTAAAATTAAATTGAAAGGAAATAAAGTTGGAAGAACAAGTTAAAAAAATATCACCAATATGAACACATCGATTTGCAGCGGTTCGGCACCCCTTCCTACATCTACTACCGAAGGGCCGTCTGCCTTAGGATTTTCCAATCCACTAAAACTACTTCTCTTTTACTAAGTCGAAGAAAACCCTCTTACAGCCCAATATCTTCCCCCGAAGAGATAAACTCTGAAGTACAGATGTATAAATTTTCTCACGATGTTCAGAATGAGACACAAGGAAAGATTACAATGGAGAGTCTAGAAAATTGCTCTTGAAGGAGAAAAGAAAGTTTTATGTTTTCTCAAAGACAGTGAAAGTTCTTCCTTTTCTGAAAACAAAGGATTAATGAAGTATATATAGAGTAGGAACTGTTGTCGCCAAATCAATGGGTCTTTGAGGGGTCCATTTGGGTTGTCCAATAGGGTTCTAATGAGACACAAAAAATAAGGAAATGTTTTGAAAAATATTTGAGTAGAGAATTCAGAATCTTTTCAAAACAATTTTTTCTTTCAATTAAACGACCACTTTTCACATAATTTACGTATACAAAAAAATCATTACAAATGTGACTCAACTTGACAGGTCTTTATGATAGGCTTGATTTCTCGAGTCTTGACTCATACTAACTTCTTATGCATTAACTTGACTTGTTTTTTTTGAGAAGCTTGGCATGAATGCATCTAACCTCTAATATGATACAGCTTTTAGGGGTGGACAACTATTATCCGAACCGACCAATCCAAACCAATCCAACCCGAACCGACCGGTTTTTAACCGAACCAATTGGAGGTTTGGATTAGCTCGGTTCTTGATCTTCAATAACCAACTGGACCGGTTCGGTTGTTGGATGGGGCTTTCAAATAACCGATGAAACCGAACCGACCGTACCTCTATGTATAAGTCCAAAAAAATATAGTTCTCCTTTAATTTCTTGAATATAAAAATAGTCATTTCTCATTTTCTTGGAGATACAAACAGTCTTCTTTAATTTCTTTAATACAAATCGAGCAATTGTTCTACCTGTGTTTTGATTCTCCATAATCATGTGTGTTATGTTGTTGAGAAATGCTTGATTTACAGTGTGGCCCAACTTAATAGAATGATGAAGTTAATGTATCATTTAGTAGTTACTTTAATCAAGTCAAGTATAAATTGTAATCTAAATCTTTTTTTATTGTACCTGAAATTCAATTAGCTATGGTTATTTAATGTTTCTTTTATGATAATAAATTAAGATTACAGAAGTATGCAAGTAAAAAAGTAGTTTATCTCACCCATTTAAACGTCATAATCTCAAAACAATTAGTACAAAATTTATTAACAACTTGTGGTTTTATGAATCTTCATTTTAAATTCATTTCTAAATAACAAATAGCAGGTTGTTTCTTAAGTTTGATTGAAGTTGATCTTTTAAATTTCAACAAAATTATGAATGATGTTGAAGGTGAAAAGTAGCACGTCAAATTGACCATCCAATCCAATCCAAACCGAGCTTAATCGGCTTGGATGGAAACCTATCCAATTAAGGTTCGGATTGGTTGCGGATGATAAAATTTAAAAACCGATCTTCTTTGGATCGGTGGTGGATGGTCCATATTAGGTCGGATACCGACCGATGCCCACCCCTAACAGCTTTATGCATAATCCAACCATCTTCCTTTGTAAGACTATAGACTACATGTTGATAAAACCTACACACTCATGTAGTAAGTTAGCTTTTTAAATCATAAATGTATTCATAAATGTAATCAAACATCAAAAATCCAACACCGGGGTCGACAAAAACCCCAATAAAAGATGTAAAACTTACTCATAAATGGTTTTTTAGGGCAGAATATTGAAAAAGGACGAGGAAACTCTTTAGATCTAACAAATTTTAGGGTGCAATCACCCGTAAAAAAGTTAAAACATCAGTAGAGAAAGAAGAAGGGTTAAAACAAATTTTAGGGTGCAATCACCCGTAGAAGAGAAAGAAATTAATGGAGGAGCTGACCTAAGTTTTTACACTTTTGGACAAAATTATTGCTTCAATCTGTTGTTTTTCTTTCTGGGCGCCGCTGCAACCAAGCTGAAGGGTTTGCAAATGCGGCTATTAGATTAGGGGTAATTATAACTGGGTTGGGTATGAGTAAGGTCAATCCTGACCCATTTTTGTGATATGAAGTTAAATTTGTTGAACTTTAAATATATTGGGTTTTGGGTCTCTACAAGTATGACCCTTAATTCAAACTGTTTCGTAGTAAAGTTTCCATTTAACCCCTTTGTTTTTAAATGCATTGCATCCATTTCTTAAAACTTTTATATAATAAATCTAATAAAATAATCTATATCATGACCATTTTATCCCCGTATAACTCTTATATATGTATTATTTTTAAATACTATGTAAACCGAAACAGAAACCGAGACCTAGCGGACTGGCGACATCGACAGAAACTAATAATTTGGGAAAGAAATGATACCAGAATCGAGTTGTCAAACCTTGGTTTGAATGGTACAAACTAAGAAAAGAAAAAAAAAAGGTAAACTCAGGGGCGTAAATTTAACCTTAACCTAGATATAATGCATAAAAGGTAAAATGAACATGCCAGGGCCCAAGAACTATACAGTTGCCACCTAAGTAGCTACCACTGAAGTTATTTATATATATATATATAGAATGGCGATCATGTGCGAACCATTTCGCACATGATTGCTTGCGAACTCGCTGCAACCGTTGATCATGATCATGATCATGATCGGATTACATGATCAAGGGCTGCGCGTGCGAGTTCGCACTTGATAATTGTTTATGAATTTTTAAAATAAAACCATAAAAAAAATTATTTCAGTCATTAATTTGGTGCGAAGAGGATTTGTGGTTTGTATCTATATTTCTCTTGTTTCATAATTAGAATAAGCTTTGCCAAGCATGTGAAACAATGAATGGAAAGTTCTTACAATAAATAATAATTGATTCTTGCAAGAGATGTCTTTCATGCGACCATTTCCTCTTTTCAGTCTTTTTTCAGCCCCATTGTTTCCTTTTCTTTCTCGGTCTCTCCAATTGGTTTTGGGATCTAGAGGCAAAATGGTTCCCTTAGATCTTGCCATTGTGAGACATCAGAAATTGGGTATTCAAAACCTTCATTTATACCTCAATCTTGTTGCAATATTCAGAAGTAAAATATTTTACTGCTTTTCAATGATCCTACTGTTCCTTAGGTACAATGCATCTAGAAATCCTTGAACAAACACCATATATGCTATCATTCCTCTAAAACCTAAAAGTTCTCTTTGACAATCAGATTTGAAGTTTCTAACCATGCATTGTCAATGGATTTTTTTCATCCAAATGTATAAAATAACTGCTATAACTTCTGTGTTCTCTGTATTAATCAATTGATTATGTTTGACATACAATGGCCACCTTGTTCCTATGATTCCACAATTCTGCATGTCAAGTTAATGTGGTATGAAATGGACTTTGTTGATAATGCAGAGTTCAAATATACAAACATAACAAACAAGAAAGGATTGCTAGAACATGGGGAACAACAGCTCCTGGACTCCCTTATGTTGAGGTAGCAATTAATCCTGCTGGAAATTGGCTTATAGGCGGCGATCTCGAAGTGCTAGAACCAATCAAGTATAATGACGGACTCGATCACTACAGGCTCTCTCCTCAAGAACTCCGAAATGAATTTGATAGACGCAATGCTGATGCTGTATTTGCTTTTCAGTTGAGAAATCCTGTTCACAATGGCCATGCCTTGTTGATGAATGATACTCGAAGGCGACTCTTAGAAATGGGGTACAAGAACCCAATTCTCCTACTGCATCCTTTAGGAGGTTTTACAAAGGAAGATGATGTACCCTTGGATGTTCGCATGGAACAGCACAGCAAGGTATTTGTACTAGCTAGGGTTTTCATATTTTGTGCTTCTAAGAATCTAAGGCCATGCTTGGTGTTGCTTTGGAGAGCCCCTAAACACTCTGTGGACTCTAACAGCACTTTTGAGCTTAAAACAGGTGTTTGGGTATAACTGAGGAAAAGTAAGTTTTTTTTTTGTCCTTTCCCCACCACCTCTCAAACTTTGCTTGTAGTTTTGGGTATAGTTTTTTTTCTTTTGGTCACACCACTTTTTATTAACAACAATACCACAAAAGCCTAATCTCTCCATATCCTTTGCTACTTCCAACAATCATAAATTGTTAAGACTTTCTTTGCTATCAGGTACTAGAGGATGGTATTCTGGACCCAGATACTACTATTGTATCAATCTTTCCTTCGCCTATGCATTATGCGGGGCCAACAGAAGTACAGTGGCACGCAAAGGCAAGGGTTAATGCAGGTGCAAATTTCTACATTGTGGGTCGTGATCCTGCTGGAATGAGCCATCCAATCGAGAAAAGAGACTTGTATGACCCGGATCATGGAAAAAAAGTTCTAAGCATTGCTCCTGGTTTAGAGAAGCTGAACATATTGCCTTTCAGAGTATGCCTACCATTTTCTTTCACTGTTTCATCCCCCCCCCCCCCCCCCCCCCCCCCCCCCCCCCCCCCCCCCCCCCCCCGAAACAGTTCTTCCTGTTAGATATAGCTAAATATATTGACATTATCAATGATAGAAAGTGTCTTTGATATTGTAACCCCTTTGTTGGGAAAATTTATTATAATAAACTTTAGAAGGTGTTTGTGAAGCTAGATACTATTAAATTTATATACATTTGCAATGCACATATTTTTCCATTCTTGGATTTCATTAAATGTCCATATGATTAGTGTGACCCAAAAATTCCTCTGCTGCTTGAAATTTGTAAAGAAAAGTACAGGTAGTAATATATACCTTTGGTTGGTCTAAAAAATAACTTCATCTTATTTTGTAGTGGTCACCTTATGCCCTGAATCAGTTTCTGCTGAAGTCCAGAAAAATTCTAATTATCTAGTTATAAATTTTCCTTCCTGTGTAACTATTTTTATTTTATAAACATAGTTAGAAGTTAAACCATTTCTTTTGTGGTGCTCTCAGTGTTTTAAATTACGACCGTTACAATCGTTATACTGGCCGTTATAACGTGTTAGCCAGGTTATCGTTACCAAAATTGGATTTATAAAACGGATAACGTTTTTGACCCATTACGATTGTTATAGGACCTGTTATATCGCTCGTTATGGCCGTTAAATCACCCGTTATCTAATATAACTAGCAGAGTGATATCAACCTAATATTGGAAAGTAAAAGTGATTTGGATTATTTGGGCTTAAGATTCAAACCCAATGAGAACCAAAATATAATTCATTCAAATCCGTGTATTTGATAGTAAAAAAGAAAATGCGAAAGCAAATTCTTATCGCTAATTGTTCTCTAAAGCTTCTCTGCTAAACCTAATCTTACAAAAGCTCGATGTCGTCTCATGTATTTGTCATCTTCTCAGATTGTCTTCTTCACTCTTTTTAAGTTGTTTTTTTTTATGTTATAAACTTATAATAGTATGTTTAATCTTCAATATATAGATATCTTTCTTTTATGTATTATATTGTAATTTAATGTAGTTGATTTTATCTTTTGGTTCTACCTGTCATATTGCTTGTGTGAGGTTTTGGTATTTGTGACACTGACACATAAATATAATATATGTAATGGTTGTTTAAAACTTTAAATTACATTTAGATATATATCTTCCTATGTAATAGCAACCCGATATTTTTTAAATATCATCGATACATCGCCGATATCTGATATGCAATATGAATTTTTGCCATCCGATACAATTCTGATATCCGAAATTAAAAACCTTGGGTATCTGCTATATTAAACTTGTAATAGAAAGCCACAATATAGTGCTTGATTGGTGAGCTCTTGCGAAAAATAGAAATTGTTGTGACGATTAGCTCCTGTTTATAAACTGTGTAATGTTTATACTTAATAAGATGATGTTCCCTTTCATTTCTGTACTCTCTAAATTCATATATTAGATAATTCTCTTTTAATGCTCCAGGTTGCAGCGTATGATACAGTGGCGAAGAAAATGGCATTTTTTGACCCATCTCGTGCTAATGATTTTCTCTTCATCTCTGGAACAAAGGTATAGACACACCCTTAACTCTATATATATATATATTTTTTTCTTACAATGATTAATCTAAAACAGGCAGTTGCAGTTTAAGAAGTATTTACTTTAACATACTATATATAAGAAAATTCTTAGAAATAAATATATAATGAAGAAAACATTTGAATATTTTCCATGGACATAAAACATATCGAAATTATAAGTGAGAAAATCAAGAAGACACGAGGTTGTGATAGAAGAAAAACATGAATTTATATTAATTAATAGATCTAATTTGAATTTACTTAGAAGTAATATGTTTTTTTTTTATCACATTTTTCAATTGAATTTCTTTTAATATTCAAGAGGGTAAAATTTGATAGACAATCTTTTTGGAATATTTTGAAACTCATATATCATATAGAATAGGTGCTGCTTTTTTATTTAGAGACTCAATTGTAAAATGTCATTCATTGCCTTTTTACAATTCCCGCATAATGCCATTGCCTCAGATGCGAACATATGCCAGGAATGGAGAAAACCCTCCTGATGGTTTCATGTGTCCAGGAGGATGGAAAGTTTTGGTGAATTACTACAAGAGCTTGCAATCTGAAGAAAATGGACAACAGTCAGATGTTGTCTCTGTTTAGATTTGCAAGGAACTTAAGAGGTTCTCTCTGGATGAAATTTCTGTTAAGTCAACTTCCATCACAGAAGGCATGATGAAGGTTATTGTGTGTGTGTGTGTGTGTGTGTGTGAAGAGAAGTGGGAAAGGCATGATGAAGCTGAGAAAGAGCATTGGTGTCATTTGGTATTCAGATTAGTATTTTGTTTTCTTTTTTCCTTTTTGACAAATTATTTTATGGGATCAATGTGTCTGAGGAAAAATGTGAATCGTCACCAATGTGTGTGACAATTATTTAGTTCACCAAATTAAAGCCTGCGGACATGTTTACTACAAATAATCTTTTCTGTTATGTTCATATACCTCCAGTTTTACCAATAGATGCAAAACTAAGATGAAATAATCTCTATTTAATAGAAAAGGGTTCAATCGATCCCTTTTCTAGTGGGTTGATGTTAAATATGAACAAAACATTCCATCTTTTTTTAAAGAAAAAGAAGAGCTTTATTATCTGACAAATCTACAATTACATGCCAATTATAGAGGTTTGTGAGTGATGTTTTTTATTTCTTTCACACACAAAAAAGTACGTAAAATTGGTTAATCATGTTCTATTAATAAGGAATTAATGGAACAGCTGAGTACAATGAAAACCAAGGTTAACACAGCATCACAGATGAAACCGAAGAGATCTTAAAATAAACAGAGGGCCAAATACCTAGTAGAACAACCATATCTCAGCCCCGACCAAACCAGCCCAGGCAAAGGCACATTCTCAGAAGCTCATACATATACAAGTCAATATTCCGATGTCCGAACACCTGTTCAATCATAAACCTACACCCATTGTAGCAAAAGTACTAACGCTGCCTATCCCTAACCACTAATACAAGTTCAAAGTATACCTACAAATTCATGATTCGGGAATAATTCTGCGAGGCACAAGTGTCCAGAATTTTGAAAGAGAAAGATCAGGCAAATTCGATAATAAATTAGAAATAATATGGAAACAGGATTTATAAATTTTGTCTGTACTGTGCACATAGATACTCTTTTAAACCCAAAAAAAGGTAAGGCCACGCACACAAATTTGGATTTGTCTAAACACTACTTACAAATTGAGTACTTTTATCTAAACAATCTAGTAATGTGAAGTATCCCTACTTAACTATACTTCTGAGTTAAACCAAAAACTTTAACTTTGTAAGCGATTTAGCTCTCCCCCCTTTCTCTACTTTCTCCCCTCAGATCCGGCTTCTCTTCTCGTCTTCGACCCCTTCCCCCTTCATTAATCTTATTCCCCTCTCCATCATCTTCAGACCCTTTTCGTTTGGTCTCCTCTTTCGAGGGTTTTTGATCCTCATCGCCTTCTCCCCTCTTCTGGCGCGCTTCTTCCTTTTTGAGTTCTCGTCTGTTGGTAGCAGCCTCCTTTCCTCTCCCACGGCCGATTGTGGCCCTCGGCGCTGCGACTAGATCATCTCTCCTCTCTCCCTGCCGTAGCTTGGAGTTTAGCGCCGGTCGGTCTCTGGTGAGCGGTGGTCCTCTCGACAGTCATCTTCGCCTTAGGTAGGTTCGTTTAAGAGGCAAATCACTGTAAGTATTGATCCACTCCGGCTTCTTTCTTTTTTGTACCTTTGTTTGTGGTGATTGTCTCTACAGCCTTTCGGCTGTGCATGTCGGTGTATTGCGCTTAGATTTCCCCGATTGGTCTCTATTCTGAGCAATCTATTATTTGTCTCTTGGGACAGCTTTGTTGCACAGCCCCTTGGGACTATATTTTTTCTCCTCTTCTTAAGTTCCCCAGGATCGTTCTATAAATCCGTTACTGCGATCTAGGTTAACCTAGTTGTTGACCTACTTCTAATTGTTGAACTATTGCCTATTCTAAGGGCTTCTCTTCTTCCCTTTTCTGCGATCTGGGTGCTCAGCCAAATCACCCTCTCAGGGGCGTAACTGCGCTGCACCATAGCCTTTCGGTGTGGCTTCAGTAGTGCCCTTCAATAATTTCCTACGAAGATCTTCGTCTGATTATTGGGCCATTTATTCTCCACAGTTGGTGGCCCATGGATCAATCATGGGTTCAAGTTGTAAAAAAAAAACAAAAAAAAAGGAATAATAGTCAGTTGTTTATTATTGGTGGGCTGAGCTCGACTGGGCCTTCTTGGCCCGGGATCAGGAAGCTTCCTAGAAGCTCCCTTCCCCCTTCATCCCGCCAAATCCCCTCTAAGTTATCTTCAGCTTCTCTTTACCCAAATCACTATTCTCATCGTTCCCCTATCTTTTGCTTCCAATGTTTGCAACCCGGCCACATTAAAAAATACTGCTTGGCCTCCATGAAGTGCCTCTTTTGCCTTAAAGACGGTCATTCTCGACCCAAATGCTTTGCTCTTCAAAGGCTGCTGGGGATGTCGATCGGAGTCCCGATTTTGGAACAAGTCCTTGCTGCGATCGACTTTCCGGCTTTACAACGCAAGCTTTCTGCGGGATCCTCCCACGTTCCTAAAATCAAAAAAAAATCTTCCAAGTCACCGCTTCTCCCCACTCCTCCTCTGATCAACCGCCTAGACGAGCCAATCGTTCTTCCAGCTGAGACCCAGGCGTCTCCCCCTGCTATCCCCGCCAAGCCGAATGTTTTACAAGTCTTCATTCCCAACTCTAACCTTTCGGATCGTTTGAAATATTTTGATACTTATGGTGCCATTTCGTTCAATGGAGGTTCTATCCCTATTTTCACTCTTAACTCTTTTCTTAGTATTTCTTGTAACGTGAAGGACTGGGACTGGTTTCTTAGCTCATGCTCTAACGGAGACATCGTGATCCGCTGTCCGTCCCCTAAGTTTCTTCAAGATCTGATAGAGAATTCATCATTATCGATCGGTTCGATTTCTCTTTCGATTAGGAAATGGATTCAAGTGGTCCCCCCTAAGTCCGGCCCCAAACTAATTCCTACTATTGTTACTTTGCTGGGTCTGCCTCCGTTTTGCGACTCTTTGCACAGGGTGGGGGATATGGCAAAATGTGTGGGTAATATAGCCAGCATCTCATCAGCGTCTAAACTTGCTTCGGGTTGTATGCAAGTGGAAGCTATCTTTGAAATTCCCGAGCGACAAGAACGCATTGAGGCCTTTGTACTGAAGGATGGGATCGTGTCCTTTCCGGTATCTGTTCAATACCACATTCCCTCCTCCTCTGGAGGCTCAGATTAGGGTATATCTGCTCTACCCTCGCAAACAACTGCCATAGTCTCACCCTCCCCTTCGTCGTTCCACCCCGGATCAGTATCTTCCTCTAAATCCCAGTGGAAGGCACCATTTAAAACCTCTGTTAAGAAAAAATTCCAAGCTCCAAACAAATCTCTTGTTCCTATCAGCAAGGCGAAGAGCTCTCCTGCCAAACCACCGAATCTGGTTTGGATCAATCCGGATCTCCCTTCTCATCAGTCGACTAAGACCGTATCCAAACCTTCCGTTCTCCCGAATGTTCTTCCTTTAGCTTCAGCCGCATTAGCTGAGCCTCGTGATGTTAAGCCTTCGCCACTTCCTGTTCAATTAGTTCCTGAGGAGACTCCAACTACCACCAAGCGTTCTATTTTGGATTCTCTCTGGCCCAAGTGGGATGTCAACCCGCATTACGAATCCGATTGGCAACTTTTTCAAAAGCAAGCTCACATATCTTCCATCACGTCAGCTGACCCTGAATTGCCCCTTATCAAGGTCAAAACTGATAAGATCTCGCAAGCCCCTTGCTGGACTGATCTTGATAATCTGCTGGAGGATGAAGAAGAGGATCGTAAGCGGGATATGGCCAACCGTAAGGTTAGTTTATACTATTATTTTTGTGTTTGTTCCATTTTTGATACTGTTTGTTTGCAATCTATTGCCTTGCGATTAGTGTTTCTTAGTTACTTCTTCGGCCGGGTACCTCATCACCCGCGCCTCTACTTTTCTTTCGTTCTTTTATCGGGAGAGAGCTATTCCATATCTCCCGACATTAAGATTGCGATGCACGCTACGTTAGGTGCTTATTTGCCCATCTTCATTGCTAATTTCTATACTGGTTTGTTCCCTCCCTCAGAACAGTTGGTTGGCCCTTTCTCTAAAAAATCCCCATTGTCTTTATCTCACTCAAATTGCCTTTCTACCTTGGTTGATCCTGCTGTCAAGTCCATGACAGTCGCGGTTCCGATCAATGTACATTCCAGGGAACTCTATTCTTCGGCTTCTAAATCCAATCCCCGTCTGATCCGATCGAGTGCTCGTTTATGGGCTAAATCAGCAGCATTTGCCTCGCAACCTCATTCTATTACTAGTCCGTCCTCCTCTAAGACCGAATCGATGAGATCGGCCCTAGGCTCAATCTTTCATCTTCAATTCGATCATTGCTCGGATAGTGAACTCATTACTATATCTTCGGCATTAGGTTTTTTGTCTGTAACATCCCCATCATCTGTGGCTTTCGCCATCAGAGAAAAAGAACGATCAAGAGTTAGGGAGTTCAAAGGTGTGTAATGATTACGTTATCCTGGAACATTAGGGGACTTAATTGTCCCGATAAGCAAAGATCGGTCTTTCATCTGATATCTTCTTCTCATTGCGATCTCATCTCCATCCAAGAATCTAAACTTGAGTCACCCTCACCCTCAATTCTAAGGTCTATCGGAGGAACCATCATCTCTAAATGGATTTCTCTAGACGCAATAGGATCGAGAGGAGGTATCCTCTTTGGATTTAAAGAGGCTATATTCTCGATAGTATCGATTAGGCGTCTCAATTTCTTCCTCATTGTTCAACTTTTTTGGATGCCTCTTAACACCAATCTCACGGTTATTTCCGTTTACGGCCCATCCTCCTCCGAAGGTCGACCGTTGTTTTGGAACGAATTCCAATCTCTTCTACCTTATTCTAACGGCTTGTGTATTTTTTGTGGCGACTTTAATGTCACTAGATTTGCCGCCGAAAGATCTAGCCAATCTTCGCTTGGCAATCATAGGTTCAATGAGTGCATCCGATCCTTACAACTGACCGACATTCCGTTGTCGGGTAGTGTAGCGCCCCGATTTCCGAATACCGGGAAACCGTGACACGAGCCAAGACCTTTTCTTCAATTAGTCACAGTACACAGAAAAACAGGAGAATTTAAAAATTTTTATTCAATACTCAATATGTTACAAGTCTGAATACTGTACAACTGTAATATCTTACAATAGAGTTACAATATTGCCTTTACACTTCTAAGTATTACAACCTTCACATCTTACATCAGAGTACTTCTCAACTAATCCAGAATCAATACATATTTTGTAGCGGAACTAAACTTAATACTGACTCCTTGCTTTCCTTGCCTTGAGTCCTCTTGAATCTCGCCTTTGTACTTTGGCGATCCAGTACCTATGGAAGTGGGGACGTCAGTATTCACTGACGCTTAAAGGCTGATCATATAGCAGCGAATCTTCCAAACAATTTACAAAATATAACAATGGTGTTGGTGTAGTTTAAGTGTTCGTGAGTGCTATGACTAGACACTAATGCGATACTTAAAATAGAACTAATTAGACACAACCCGTTCCTGACAATACTCCATGACTCTGTGAGGTTGCAGAAGGGGTCAAGTCCCCCTATGCAGTCTGCTTATGGTGTCTCCGTTTTCCACTACTACCCGGCATGCCAGACCTCACTCAAACAAGGTTGCAGGTGCGGTCTAGTTCCGCCACTGCAGTCATATAGTGGTGTCCATGTTTGCCACTATTGCCCAGTGTATCGGGCCTTAATCCAAAATCCAATCATAGGGTTTCGCAAGCGCAGGGCAGCGCGAAGCCTACCCTGTGGCACCCTCTGGGGTATCGCAAGCGCAGGACTGCACAATGCATCCTGTGGCACCCCAGCCACGGTATTTCAGGAATTAACAGAGCGAGATACGTAACCCGTGTCCTCAACCTGTGAGATGGCACCGTACGTATCCCTTTGACGGGAAGGTAGGACAAGGACGCTTCCTATTCTAATGTCAGCAAGTCTCCGAAAGCAACATGCAGCCCATACTACATGCGACTCCATCTCAAGCCGTTTCTCCATATATAGGGATTGAACCCGCGTGATGAATTCTAATTGCACACAACCTGTTCCTGACACCTACACGTGACTCGCGAGGCTGCAGATGTGGTCATGTGCCACTGTTGCATTTCGCCCGTGGTGTCTATGTTCGCCACCGCGACCCGGCTAACCGGACCTCACTCAAAATAGACGAACCCAATATATCGGGCGTCATAACAAAAATCAAACCATAGAGTTTCGCAAGCGCAGGGTAGCACGAAGCCTACCCTGTGGCACTCTCTGGGGTATCGCAAGCGCAGGACTGCACAATGCATCCTGTGGCACCCCTAGCCACGGTACTCCAGGAATTAACAGAGCGAGATACGCAACCCGTGTCCTCAACTTGTGAGACGGCACCGTACGTATCCCTTTGACAGGAAGGCACAACCCTGTACACCACCTATGATCTGCCTCAAGGGACGAGTTAGTGTAAGGGGCCCCCTACAACTGACCCCTCTCTCCCGGCAAAAGGGTTTAAGTAAACTGATCCTTATAAGTCACTATCCTAGTGATGTCCCTGACTCGAACGATCCTAGGAATGACAACATTATAACACAACTTGCTAGGCCTTGAATTAGGCTTCGCAAGACAACTCTACTAGGCCGCTCAACCTAGACTTACCAGAATCCCTCAGGATCTGGTTCATGGCTCATCGATCCAAGACTTTGGCTGTGCGGATATACATGCATGCCGCTACCCTAGACTTGGATTTCGTCTATACTCCAGCCCTCGATCAACCTACCCTGTTAAGATTCGACGGTGCACAAGGAGTGACTCCTCCACAGTTCCTTAGGGTAGAAATCATATGTCTTGATGGTCGATAGCCCTTAGGGTGGTAACATCACCCTAGACGAGCACAACTAACTGTGTACTAGCTAACAAGCTATACACGAGTAATAACCACATACGAGCCAACTAAGCTACGTATGAAACAATAACTACCTACGAGCCAGGTGGGCCTCGTAGGAGATAACCACGTACATACCAGCCAACTAGGCCGCGTATGAGACCAACAGCTACGCACGGGCCGGTCGGGCCGCGTACGAGACAACCACCTACATACGAGCCGACTAAGCTACGTATGAGACCCACAGCTACATACGGGCCAGTCGAGCCACGTACGAGCACAACCGTGTGCAAACAACCATACAGGTAATCAATCCTAGAAGCAGCCAAACGTGCTTACTAACAAACTTAATCTTCTACTATTAGAAGCAACAAAGGGATCTACTAGTAGTCTATGATCGGTATTGTACTAGGGAAGGACCGAAGGCGATAAAATGGCCTTTATCGGACTAACTATCCCTAGTGGTCTTCCCAATCCTTCCTACTTCAACCTATTGCGCCTTAAGTATGGCATACAATTACAAGCAGCTTCCTACGACAATCAATCATATAACACAACCACCATGATATTCCTATGTATGAATGTGATTAATGCTTATACTTACATTGAGCTCAAGCATGAAAATCACTAATGTCCTTAAACATAAAATTCTCTATAGTCAATCGTAGGTTACCAATTGAGCATGGAAGCCTACTACTTATCATAACCAAACACCACCACCCAACTAAGCAATATTCCAAGGTATAGTAGGTAGTCCTAACACTACTCCTACAACATTCTAAGCAAGTATTACTCTAGCATGGTATAGAACCCCACATAAATCACTACAACTAGCTATGGGTAGTTTCTTTACTTTAAGCATGAACATCATAGTATGGGTATCCTTAACTTAACATGATTAATAATTAGCATGATACCTACTTACTTAGCATAAGTCATGATCATCTACTAACATAACATACACTTCTCTACCATTTATCTAACATGGTATACAATTTGCATACAATTTAAACTAGCATGATATGCAAAGTACTTACAATTAAGCTAGCATGGTATATCGCTTTCCAACAATTAAACTAGCATGGTATATGATTTTATCATGGATCCTACAACACTCTAGGCACAATAAAATTTATCCAAACATTGTAGGAAACTTTTGGATTGAATCCTACACATTCTAAGCATAACTAAGTCACTAAACATAATAGGAAACTTTAGGAATGAATCCTACAAAATTCTAGTATAAGTGAGTTACTAAACATGATAGGAAAAGAATCCTACAACATTACCAAGCATGCTAGGAAAAGAATCCTACAACATTCTAAACGTTAAGCATGGTAGGATAAGTTTATAAAACATTCTACAATTAATTAAGCATAGAATCATGGTAGGATATTTTTTATAAATAATCCTACAACTAGCTAAGCATGGATTATGGCTTCTAAGCATTTCTAGAAGCAAAGCTACCACTAACTAAGCATGGTAGGATATTTTTAAATGCAATCCTACAACTAATTAAGCATAGATATGGCTTCTAATTATTTTTAGAAGCAAAGCTACAACTAACTAAGCATGGTAAGCATGGTAGGATATTTTTTAAATGCAATCCTACAACTAACTAAGCATGGATATGGCTTCTAATTATTTTTAGAAGCAAAGCTACAACTAACTAAGCATGGTAAGCATGGTAGGATGTTTTTAAATGCAATCCTACAACTAATTAAGCATAGATATGGCTTCTAATTATTTTTAGAAGCAAAGCTACAACTAACTAAGCATGGTAAGCATGGTAGGATATTTTTAAATGCAATCCTACAACTAACTAAGCATGGATATGGCTTCTAATTATTTTTAGAAGCAAAGCTACAACTAACTAAGCATGGTAAGCATGGTAGGATGTTTTTAAATGCAATCCTACAACTAATTAAGCATAGATATGGCTTCTAATTATTTTTAAAAGCAAAGCTACAACTAACTAAGCATGGTAAGCATGGTAGGATATTTTTAAATGCAATCCTACAACTAATTAAGCATAGATATGGCTTCTAATTATTTTTAGAAGCAAAGCTATAACTAACTAAGCATTGTAAACATGGTAGGATATTTTTTAGCAAAAGTCCTACAACTAACTAAACATAAAGCATGATGGGAAAACATCCTACAACTAATTAAGCATGAATATGGCTTCTAATATTTTTAGAAGTGGTCCTACAACATTAGTAGCATAAAAATGGCTTCTAACCATTTTTAGAAAAGATCCTACAACATGTAAAACATGAACATGGCTTCTAAATATTTTTAGAAGTAGTCCTACAACATTAGAAGCATAAATATTGCTTCTAAATATTTTTAGAAGCAATCCTACAACACTTTACTACTATTACTACTCCTATTTTAATCAAAACATAATACACAACTATCTACTACTACTTCATTCTTATCAAGAGCACCACATACAACTTACTACTACTACTACTTTATTCACAACAAATCACAACATACAACTATTTATTACTACTACTTCATTCACAATAAAATCACAACATACAACTATCTATTACTACTACTACTTCATTTTATTACATAATACTACTTATTATTTTAGCTACTACTACTTAGTTGCTTACTAACCTTATTTATTACTAGTGGTAAAGGAGGGATTATTTTACTTTACTTTACTTCTAGTAAATAGAAAAGATAGCTACAACTAGTGATCAAAAATAAAAAGAAGATCTTTTTATTAAACTACAACTAGTAATTAAGTAAAAAGAAAGATCTTTTTATTAAGCTACAACTAGTGATTAAACAAAAAGAAGATCTTTTTAATTATTAACAACAACTAGTGATTAAAAATAAAAGAAGATCTTTTTACTTATTAGCTACAACTAGTGACTAAGAATAAAAGAAGATCTTTTTATTTATTAGTTACAACTAGTGACTAAGAATAAAAGAAGATCTTTTTATTTATTAGTTACAACTAGTGATTAGAAATAAAAAGAAGATCTTTTTATGTATTAGCTACAACTAGTGATTAGAAATAAAAAGAAGATCTTTTTAATTATTAACTACAACTAGTGTTTAGTAAAGAAAGGAAAGATCTTTTTGATTATTACATTAGTTCAATCAAGTCCTACAACCAACAATGGTTGTATTGTTCAACAATATGCAATATGTATGGTTCCATATCAAGTCCTACAACCTTACATGGTTGTATGCAAAAGTTATGTGTATGTATCTTTTTAGTCCAAATAGTTAACAACATTCAAATGAGAAAACTCATACAACCACACCACTACAAAGTAACCATACCAAAAGAAAAATAAACAAGAGGGTAAGAAGAAGAAGAACATCAAAACCATCATTCAAATAAACAAACAAACAAACAAACATACAAACAAAGAAAGCATGAAGAAACCCCCACCTAGTTCTCTTGTTGGAAGAACTTGCTAGCATAACTTCTCCTTCCCCTAGCTTTAGAAATCTTCTACTAAACCTACAAGAGAACTCTCAAATTAGTATGAGACTTTCTCTCTTTCTTTTCCTTTCTTTTCTTTCTTTCTTTCTTTCTTTCTTTCTTGTTTTCTAAAATGAGAGAAGGAGGAGAATGAAGGGGTATTTATAGGAGAGGATGGGAGGTGGTAAGTGCACCATATGGCACAAAATAACCCCAAAACAAGGAGGTGGCAATTGGTGGAGGTAGGATGTGGTGGAGGTGTGGTGTGGTGGAGAATTAGTTCTAGAAGAATTTCTCCTAATTCTCTCATGCACAATTAGTCTAAGTTAAATGCTTATAAAACCCTAACAATCTAATAGGTTTGTCACAACAAACAAGTGTTGTCCAAAAATACACAACACACAATTTGTATGATGTACTAATCGACATACTACACGTATGTGCGCCTATATGTCCGTATACTGAAAATCTTCGCATAATCCGCATAAAAATAATTAGATCTTGGAAATAATAATAAAATAAATTTTATTATTAGTTCGGAAGATCACGGTATCAATTTGATACAATACGGATATATACTGACCGATATCTGGATACAGATAATGTCTATGGACAAACCGGGTGAAAATCACCAAAATATTCTAATTTTGGAATTAAAACAAAATAATAATAAAATAAAAATAAAATAATAATTTATATATGGTAATATCCGTCCGGGATATTACAGGTAGATCCTTCACTTTGTCGAACCTACGCCATCAACCTTCGATGGCGAAGCTCGACCACTTCTTGGTGTCCAATGAATGGATAGACCGTTTTCACAACTCTTTTGCTCTAGTATTACCTAATCCTTCCTCTGACCATGTTCCAATTGCGTTTCACTCCGACTATCAATTCCCTCGCCATCATCAATTCAGATTCGAAAAATTTTGGTTGCAAGACCAGGTTTTTGTTAACCTCGTCACTGAATGCCTATCGGCGATTTCAGGATCGTCCGGATTGGGGTCCATTCTTCTCAAAACTTCATGCGATTAAATTCGGATGTAAAATTTGGCGCAACGAAAGGCAATTTAACACTAATTTCCTAAAATAGTTTTTCCTCTCCACCATTGAATCAATAGATAAAATGGAGGAGCGAGGCCCGATCTCGGTTGAGCTGTTCAACGAGCGGCGTTCTTGCAAACAGGAATTTTCGGATATTCTTCGTCAAGACCATGTGAAATGGGCTCAAAGAGCCAAATTTCGGTGGCTCAAAGAGGGAGATTGTAATACAGCTTTTTTTCATAACTTTGCTTCCCACAGACAAAGATGTAATCACATTTCATCAATCATTCACGAAGGGATTGAACGTTCTTCTAACGAAGATATTCACCAATCTTTCCTCCTATTCTATAAAAATCTCCTTGGTTCATCCAAACCGAGGGCCCTGAGCCTGGATTGGACTCAACTGTACGGTGAGGTTCCTAACGATCTTTCAGCCCTTGAAGCACCGTTTTCCATGGACGAAATCAAAGCGGCGGTATTCGCCTTAAAAAGCGATGCTGCGCCGGGTCCGGACGGTTTCCCCGCTTTCTTTTTTCAAAAGTTCTGGAATTGGCTGAAGGATGACCTTTACCGGATGTTCACTGACCTTCATCTTGGTTCATTCTCCTTCGATCGCATCAACTACGCGCATATTGTTCTTATCCCTAAAATTTTAGGAGCAAATACCGTGGCGAATTTTAGGCCGATTAGTCTTATCAATTCCACCTTCAAAATTATCATGAAGGTCCTGTCGGCTAGACTTGGAGAGGTTATATCTCCTCTTATCGATCTGGCTCAATCGGGTTTCATTAAGGATCGATTTATACTTGATAGCGTGGCTTCTGCCCAAGAAATCATTTTTTTTTGTCACAATTCCAAAACGGAGGGTATCCTACTCAAACTGGATTTTCAAAAAGCTTACGATAACGTTAGTTGGGAGTTCCTTTTCGATATCTTAATCAATAGGGGTTTTGGCCCCAAATGGATTGCTTGGATAAAATCCAGTCTATTTGCGGGGACTTCTTCCATTCTTATTAATGGATCGGAGGGTCACAAATTTAAAATCAAACGCGGTCTCAGGCAAGGTGACCCTCTTTCTTCCCTTCTGTTCTCGCTGGTAACAGATGTATTCAGTAAGCTACTCCGCAATGCTTGAGAAGCCCAGGTCATCGAAGGACTGGGGGAGTCTCATTCCTTCAATGGCGTACTGAACCTTCAGTACGCCGATGACACCATCATCCTAGCCAAACCTAATTCTCATACCCTCAGAAATCTGAAACTGCTTCTCTATTGTTTCGAACTAGCCTCTGGTCTTACTATTAATTTTCAGAAATCTTCTGTCGTTTGGCTGGGAAGATCGCCTAACAGGCAGAATGAAATCTCCGAATTTTTTAACTGCCCGGTCGCATCTTTTCCTATTACGTATTTAGGAATTCCGCTGAGGTGGGGTAAACTTCATAGATCAGATTGGTCTCCAATGATTGATAAGGTAGAATCCAGACTATCGGTGTGGTCTGGGAGGCAGTTGTCCCGTGGCGGTAGATTAATTCTGCTTAATTCAGTTCTTTCCTCGATTCCTCTGTATATGATGTCCTTCTACTTCATCCCTTCTTGGGTGATCAAAAGAATCGACCAGATCAGAAGTAATTTCCTCTGGTCAGGCTCTTCTATCTACAATCCCGGAACGCATCTTTGTAACTGAAAACTCATTTGTACATCGAAAATGGCTGGTGGTTTAGGGGTTTTAGACCTTAAACACCAAAACCTTGCTTTACTAGGCAAATGGCTCTGGAGATTCCTCAAAATGGAGGACCTCCCCTGGATTAAAAGTATCAAAGCCAATTTATGTGTGGCCAATGAATGGTGGAGTTTCCCGGAACATCCTCATAGGCAGGCCTACCCTTTCTGGAAGGGGATATGGAAAGGGGCAGCGGCTTTCCATTGTGGTTTAAGCCACGGTTGTGCCGATGGCTCCATGACCAGATTCTTGACTGATATCTGGATCGGTAATTCTTCATTAGCTTCCGCTTTTCCAGCGATATTCCGACTTGCTGCCAATCCTCTGGCCCTGGTGTTAGATTACTATAGCATCAATGAGGGTCAAAGGGAATGGTTGATTCCCCTCGCTTCTAATTTTCCATCTCACTTATCCCCCGTTCTTGATAACATGCTTGACGATCTTAACAATGCGGTTTGGCATGATAAAGAGCAATTCTTTTGGCATTGGAATTCCTCAAGGAACTTCTCAGTTAGTTCTTTCTATCTCTTTCTTAATTTTAGAGGGATTCGATCGCCATTCTACGACCTGGTTTGGAAGTCTTGTGCACCGTTGAAGGTGAAAATCCTTGTGTGGTTAGCACTCAACAATAAACTCCTTACCATTGAAATTCTCAATAAGAGAAATCAAGCATGGGGACAATTGTGTCCCCTGTGCGACTCAGGTTCTGAGAATGTGAACCACTTGTTCGTAGAATGTGATTACGCACTTTCACTATGGAAAATTACCGTAGTGGCTTGGGAAGCGTCTGACATTCCGGTCAGTCTGGTCGACTGTTGGACGAAGCGTCCTCCTAATCGCGCTTTCCACAAATCGTGGATCCTCTCCTTCCAGATTATTTTATGGTTAATTTGGAGGGAAAGGAATCACAGAATATTCCGTCAGATTTATACTTCCCCTCGTTCATTATCAGACGATTTTTTGTTTTTATTCTATTTTTGGTCTTCTTCTTTAAAAATGGAAGCTAGAGAAGCCATGAAGTTTGAGAAGCTAGAAAAAGCTTGCCGTTGCCTTATTAACCTCAATGCTATTTAATGTTCACTGCACCTCATTTTTGAAGTTCGAGTTCAGATTATGCATCTGTAGCTCTAATGTTTCTTTTCTGCAGCACACTCTCTTTATATTATTGCTTCTGTTTTGAGTATTGCGGTGTGGCTTAACGCGATTCCCTTGGTTGTTTTGTTTGCAGGATTAAAGGGTAGGTATGCCTACCCTTATAATGCTTTTGGCAACAGGTTAGACTTCTTTTTGGGCAGGTTTTGCTTTTGGATCAGTGATATAAGAAATTCTGGTCGTCTTAGGGACTGGCACCCTCCTTCTCTCCTTCCCGTTGGTTCACTAGTGCTTTCGTTTTACTTTCTCTTGCATATTGTCAGCTCGGTCTAATGTTACTATTACTGATCTCAAGTGTTAAGAGCTTTATGTTATGTTGTGTTTCGATGTTGTTCTCCTCCTGTTGGGAACTCTTGATGTATAGTCTTGCGATTAGCAGACTGTTATGGTATATGTTGGTTGGTGCTTTTTTGGTTGGAGGTTCATTGTGAACTGAGTTTTTAGACTGATATTGTCATCTGGCTCGTTCTCTTGACTTGTTGATGTTTACTCAGTCTGATTATTCGACTGATAGTGCCATGTTGCTCGTTCTCTTATCTTGTTGATGTTTACTCAGCCTGGTTGTATTTTATGCTCTTGTGAGTTCTTGTTTTCAGTCCCTTTATTGCTGCTGCGAAGCCTTTCTTTAGCGGTAGTCGCCGGTATTTATTTCAGATTTGGGCGGAGTGTCCTTATTTCTGTTTTGTTATAAAGCTGTTTTGCATCTATCAGCCTCATCTGGGACTGTCTGTGTTGGGGAGCTTTTCCTTGCTGCAGTGATGCAGTGCTTCGGCTTCACTCAGTATCCTCGCGATCGAAGGCACGTCTCTTAGTCGTTGATGTCAGGGTTTCGGATGAGGAAGAGCCTTCATCTTCCCGGGTCCTTCCAATCTGAGCTGCTCGTTAGCTGCTCTTTGTTCTGACTCTGTCTGCTGGCTTAGTCTGCGGTTGTGATGTTTTTTGTTGATCTTGGGATGTTAGCTTTATTTAATTATTCGAGTCCGAATAGACTCGATGTTTTGTAATTAGGAGTGGTGAATTTGGGTTTCTTGTTTTACGCCTTGTAAGACCTTTCTATTGTATTATTATGTTATTAATGCATGGCTGGAGTCCGTTGACTCTATCCGTATCATAAAAAAAAACTATACTTCTAAGTTTAACCCATTGAAAGTTTTTGACCAAATTATCCTTCATCCTTAACATATTCTATAGAATGGAGAAACTCTCTTCACTTATGACAATAATGGGACAATAATTATGACTACTTCCTAGCTCTCTTGTTGGAATAAAGGATACACCAAAAGTGATGGGACAATAATTATGACTACTTCTTCAGGAGGGATAATTTGGTCAATAATTATCTATGGGTTAAGTTAAACTCTAACTATAGTTAAGTAAGACTATTTATTGACGCGCTTCACATTATTAACGTCATTTACACAAATATCCAATTGTGGATGGTGTTTAGAAATATACAAAATTGTCGGGGGCAAAAATATATTATTGAAATTTATAAGCGATGTTTGCACAAAAAATCGACATATCTCTACTACTATAATGGAAGAAGGCCTTAGTGTAATTTGTCCTTAACCCAACCCGTGCAACGCACGTGCTGGTAGATTTTTTTTTTGCCCTTTTCATTTCCCCAATTTTCTCCACGTACACAGCACGTGTATAATACTAGTTAACTAAATGCATAATCATACTACAGTCGCAGTTAAAGATGTATGTCTGAAAACATGTATTTTTTTAACATATGCCTTTTTTTCAAAACTATTTGCAAAAAGAGGACAATTGTTAAATTAATTGCGCTTGTGCTTGCCGTTGGGAACGGCAGACATAGTTTTATTTTTTTAGAGAAACTCGATGTTCCCAATGGAAGGTTTAGTTCAAAATTTTCAAACAAGACTCGCCGTCCTCAACTGCGATGTTTTTTATACTAGACTCTCCATTGGGAACGACAGTTGTAGGATTTTTTAAATTTTCATAGAGAGTGAAACTCTCTATTGGACTTGTGGAATTTTTGAAAAAAACTCTATAGAAGAGCTTGCTATTGGGAACAGCTGGATGAAATGAACTAAGCTTGCTGCTAGGAAAAGTGAGTCTAGTTTGCCACCACTTTATTCACCCGAATTCATTCACTTCGTCTCTCATTTCACTAACTTCTCTCTATCTTTATTCATCTCCTTCTTCATTGAATCAAAATCCTAGTTCTCATCTTCATCTTTTAGCTCATTCGTTGGTTGATAAATTCAATTAGCCGAAGACCTAACATTCTCCAACAAATTACTATCGACTACACTCGTGTTTAGATCACAATTATCCACAAAAAGGTATGATTTAATTTGACTCATACAACACATTTCGATAGGATTAGGGTTAGGGTTAGGATTATGTTTTAAATTGAATGCAGGGTTAGGGTTATAGTTAGGAGTTGAAGAGGGGTTGTGTTTTGTTTCAAGTAACTGATGGGTTTTTGTTATGCACATTGGGTGTTTGATGTATTGCCTTAGAGCTGATATATGAATTTAGGTTACCCTACATTTGTTAGTGGAGATATTGTAATATCCCAGACAGATATTATATTTGGATAATTATTATTTTTGAAATTAAAATATTTTAATGGGAATTTCTTGGTTTTACTCAACAAAAGTCACCTGGACATATATACTAGTAAGTATATACAGGTATTGTATCAGTTTGGTGCACTTGTACAAAAACTTGAAAAAAATGCGTTTTTGAGAAAAAAACGTCTGGAAAATCCTGGGCTAGTATTAAAAATAATTATTTATTATTATTTTATTATTATCTCCAGAATTGAAATATTTTTGGTGGATATCACCCGGTTTTGCTAATAAGCATTATATATATACAGATACTTGTCTGTATATATCTGTTTTGTACCAAATTAATACTGGAATCTTCTGAGTCGGTAATAAAATTATTTTATTTTTATTTCTCAGAATAAAATTATTTTTGTACTGATTTGTTCGTTTTCACGAACGAAAATTATCTGTATGATCAGATATATGCACGGATTTGAAAGTGTCGATTTCGGGCATTTGAACAAATCATGTAGTATGTGATTTAGGAAAATTATAGTTTATTTGATCCATCATGATGAGATGGAGGGTTTGGATTGGTTTAGGGCTTGATTGCAAGATTTATTTGCAAATAAATCCCCAATTTTTTAAGCCATGGGAAATTGGACACTTGGCTTCATTTTTCACCACACAAACTCACCCTTTGTCTTATAAAAGCACCCCCAAACCCATCCTCTCCATTTTGGCCATCCCTAACACCCCCTAGGGTTAGAAACCCTTCAATTATTTCATGTGTTCCCATTCCAATCCCATCTCATCTCATTTTTTCTACTTCTACTACTTTTACTTAGTTCTATTGAAGAAAAAATGAGAGAGAAAAAGAAAGAGAGATCAATCAAAAGAAAAAGAGAGTTTTTCATGGGTTTCATGGAGTTCTTGGAGTTCTTGAAGGGAGGCAAGAACAAGGAGCAAGAACAAGGAGTAGGAAAGCTAGCAAATCCTTCCTATGCGCTTCAAAGGTGGGGGTTCTCAACTCATATTTGTTTTGTTTGTTTATTTGGTTGTTATATGTTATTTGGACTAGATTCATTTGCATAATCACTTTATGGACTAGAATAATGAGGCATACAAGTTTTGGAGTTGTAGAACACAAATTAGAACAATAAAAAATTAGGTTTTAGTTGTTGTAGGGTTGATTTAATTTGGCTATGTAAACGGAGGAATCTTGACTCGAAATTTATGTGGGAGGTTCTCCTAGGTGTTAGTAGCATTCTATAATTTTTTGGGGATTTTTCTGAGTTGGTTTGATGGGTGAAACGAGCCGTTTCCCTAAAACAGCCAGCTTAGAGCAAAAGTTGAAAACTGTGTTTTTCAGGTTAAGTATCGCAGTAGGTTCAAGAGGCTTTTACTAGGGTTTCCTTACGGAATTAGAGGTAGTGACCTTGTAGGAAGTTGTAGTAGACATTCTCCCTTTTACGAATTGACCTCTCGTGTTAAATTCCATTATGAGACGCAAAGGTTATGGTCGTTACAGAAATAGGGCAGCAACTTGACTGAGTTGCTCACTGTTTTTCTTGATTGCTGTTTTTGAGCCTCTCAGTGGTCAAATCTGAGGTAGGGACCCATTAGAGAAATTGTAGTAGACAGTCTCCCCTTTCCGAATTGGAGCGGAGTAGCAGTTATGGCCTTTGGAAAATACAGCAAAAATCTGTCTAATTGAGTGCTTACTGTTTTGACTCTTTGAAGTTTTTGAGCCTTTTAATGGTTGAATATGAGGTAGAGACCCATTAGAGAAATTGTAGTCGACATGCTCCCTTTTCCGAATTGGCCTCTTGGGTTAAATTCCGATAAGCGGAGTAGAAGTTAATGGCTTTGAAAGTTTCAGTTTTCCTTAGTTAAGTCTGCTGCTTTTGTTATCATTTGTATGTGTTAGGCGGGGAGGAATTTGGATTTCTTTGCGGAAACTAAGCAGCTGGTCAACTGGGAAGTTTTAGTAGATGTTCTCACCTTTTCAAATTGTCCAGTTTCGATAGATTCCGATAAGTGGAGCAAAAGTTACAAGCTACAGAAGTTTCGACTTTTGTTGAAAATCGGTAGTTTGGTAACTATTTGCGTATGTTCGACGGGTAGGAATTTAGATTTCCTTACGGAATCTGAGCAACTGGTCAACTGAGAAGTTTTAGTAGATGTTCCCACCGATAAGTGGAGCATAAGTTACAAGCTACGGAAGTTTCTACTTTTTGTTGAAAATGGGTAGTTTGGTAACTGTTTGCGTATGTTCGAGGGTTAGGAATTTGGATTTTCTTACGGAATCTGAGCAACTGGTCAACTGGGAAGTTTTAGTAGATGTTCCCACCTTTTCAAATTGTCCAGTTTCATTAGATTCCGATGAGTGGAGCAAAAGTTACCAGCTTGCAAAGTTTCAGCTTTTTTGTTGAAAATCTGCAGTTTGGGTGAACTATTTCTGTGTGTTCGATGGACCAGATTTTGGATTCCTTATGGAATATGAAAAAGTGTTCCACTAGAGAGTTGTGGTAGATGTTCTTACTTTTCTGCAAAGTATATTTCTGTCGAATTCTGACAAGCGTAACACTGGTTGCTTCTAGGCTATCGGGAGGTTTTTTATGGCGCTTTCAGACTTTTTCGTGGTAGAATGTTTGTATTAGAGATTCTCTATTGCTTCTAATTGTAGAAGATCGAAAGTTGCTAGTAAGCACGTTAGATTGCTTCTAGGTTGATTACCTGTATGGTTGTTTTTGTATGTAGTTTTGCTCATACGCGGCTCGCCTATGTAGCTATTGGTCTCATCCGTAGCTTATTTGGCTTGTATATATATTGTTGTCTCATACGCGGCTCGACTGGCCCGTATGTAGCTGTTGGTCTCATACGTAGCTTATTTGGCATGTATGTATGTTATCGTCTCGTACGAAGCTCATTGGGCTCATATGTGGGTATTGTCTTGAATAGGTAGGCTGTGAGTGAATCCGAGAAGATCTTGAGAAGTCTAGATTAGGACTTGGTTATTTGTGTCGACAAATTGTTACACTCTCTAGAAGAGGGACATGTATGATGCTTTTTCATATCAAGTTAGAAGCACAGTGTATGTCTCGCTTGTTTAGTTAGAAGAGGGACATGTACGGTACTTTTTCATGCCAAGTTGGAAGCACAATAGTATGTCTCGCTTGTTTAGTTAGAAGAGAAACATGTACGGTGCTTTTTCATGTCAAGTTGGAAGCACAGTGCATGTCTCGCTTGTTTGGTTAGAAGAGGGACACGTACGGTGCTTTTTCATGTCAAGTTGGAAGCACAGTGGCATGTCTCGCTTGTTTGGTTAAGGTTAGTGACATCATTAGGGTAGTAACAGTTACTTAACCATTTTTATCTATAAATTGTCAAAGGGTGAGAGTTGGTGTTAGGGGTGATACCCTATAATCCAACCTCTCCTATAGGCTGACACTAGGGGTGTTATGGGGATGTATTCCCCTGTCAAAGGGATACGGGCGGTGCTTTATTATGACAAGTTGGGAGCACGGGTTCCGTATCTTGATTGTTAATTCCTGAATGTGCCATGATAAGAACAAGAGGGTTTTCTAGGGAAATAGACCCTATGATCCTGGCAGGTTCTATACCTTCTCATGACCAGTTGAGGACACAGAAAAAGGTTGGCAAGTATCTTGTAGTTCATGTTGGCTTTTGAGTGAGGTCCGGTATGCCGGGCAATAGTCGCCAGTCATGTAGTATTATGTCAGGTACAGGGTGGGTACAAAAGTAGAATTCATGGTGCGTGTTCGAATCCCTATATATGAAGAAACGGCTTGAGATGGGGTGTATGTAGTATGCACTGCATACTGTTCCAGAGTCTTGCTTGTATTAGAATACGTGCATCATTACATTGGTTAATCTTGTATTAGAGTCTAAGTCATAGCATACACTGACACATCAAATATATATATATACATGTTTCTCTTTTCATCGTCTGTTTGCTATAGTTGAGATTCGCTGCTAGTTATCAGCCTTAAAGCGTCAGTGAATACTGACGTCTCCACTTCAATAGGTACTAGATTGCAGAAGTACAGGTACTGGATAGTAGAAGTACAGGTACAGGTTTCAGGAGGACTCAAGGCAAGAGAAGCAAGGAGTCGATTTCATTTTAAGTTTCCGCTGAAATACATGTTGTAATTTATTTGTTATTGGGAAGCATCCAAGTGAAATACTAAGTATTGTTCTTTATTCATTATACTCTGATGTAAATTATTGAAAGTTGTAACACTTGGAATTATAAAAGTATTATTGTAACACTGTTGTAATGTATTGCAGTTTTTCAGACTTGTAATACATTTGTGTTGAATAAAAAGTTTTAAATTTTCCGATTTTTCTGTGTATTGTGGCTAATTGAAGAAAAGATTCTGGATTATGTCTCGGTTTTCCAAGTCTATGGAAATCGGGGCGTTACAGAGTGGTATCAGAACCGACTTCAATTTACAGTCCAACACAGTAGAAAAATTAAACTTGGATGCTTTTAGGTGTTGGGTTTTAGCTAGTTGTAGACAATTATAATTCATATTGTTGTTTCTTTCAACTTATGTTTTATAATTTTTTTTTATATCTGGACTAATTTCAGTATATGTGTTACCATCCTTCAAACACATGATGGTGTTCGAGGATATCCTAACCGAGGATGTGTTGATAGAAGAGAGTAAGCCGATTTCAAGGAGTGATCCAATGATCTTGAGCGAGGAGCCGAAGGTGACTCTAGATTTGGTTTGTTTAAATACACCATCTGGAGTGTCAGCCTTGAGCAAATTATAGGAGAGAATCTTGGAAGTCAGAAGTGATGTTCGTAGGCCATGTCCTATTCTAAGGAGGGAATGGCTACCGAAGTGCATGAGATGGAAGTGTTCCAGAGTCAATCGATACCTCACTAGGCAAACCAGCTTTTATAGAAAGTGCACCTATACGTACGTGCGTGAACATTCCCGAATGGAATTAGGCGAAATGAAAGATCGAGATAGGTGAAGAATTGACCTCAGCCGAAGACCGTGAAGGAAGTAAGAAGCTAAATGAGGAGATCAGGCAAGGGAGTATTGGAGTAAAACTGAAGATTGGAGCTCAGTTTTGGCATGATTAAATCCACAACCAAGTCTAAGGGAGCAAGTCAGAAGGCTTAGGCAGGAGATGCAGGGAATGAAGCACTGAAGCGGCAAGATGATGAAGGAAAATATCAGAATATCGGTATGGACTTCATTACAGGAGTACCCAGAAGTTCGAAAATGTATGACTCAATTGGGTTATTGGGGACCCAGTTGACGAAATTCTGCACATTTTTCCGATAAAGATGACTTAGACGCTAGAGAAATTAGCGGAAGTCCACATTGAAGGTGTAAGGAAGCAGTAGGGAGTACCAGTGTCAATGGTTCTGACCAAAATTTAAAGAGTTACATCTCGAATTTGGTAGAATTTGCGGGTAGCTTTGGGATCGAGGTCAAGTTCTTGGAAGAACCAGTTCATGGAGGAGCCTCTTGGGAGTCGAAAAGCCGTACAAGCTTTCTTTCCCCTGAGTTATTTAGTGTTTGGATGTTTGTCTGTTTTCCTGACTTAACGTAGTTCTGAGGATAGAACTATTCTAAGGAGGGAGTATTGTAATATCCTGGACGGATATTATATTTGGATAATTATTATTTTTGAAATTGAGATATTTTAATGGGAATTTCTTGGTTTTACTCATAAAAAGTCACCTGGACATATATACTAGTAAGTATATACAGGTATTGTATTAGTTTGGTGCACTTGTACAAAAACTTGAAAAAACGCGTTTTTGAGAAAAAAAACGTCTGGAAAATCCCGGGCTGGTATTAAAAATAATTATTTTATTATTATTTTATTTATATCTCCAGAACTGAAATATTTTTGGTGGATATCACACAGTTTTGCTAATAAGCATTATATATATACAGATACTAGTCTGTATATATCTGTTTTGTACCAAATTGATACTGAAATCTTCCGAGCCGATAATAAAATTATTATTTTTTTATTTCTCGGAATAAAATTATTTTTGTACAGATTTGTTCGTTTTCACGAACGAAAATTATCTGTATATTCAGATATATGCGCGGATTTGAAACATGTCGATTTCGGGCATTTGAACAAATCGTGTAGTATCTAATTTAGAAAAATTATAGTATATTTTTGATCCATCATGATGAGATGGAGGGTTTGGATTGGTTTAGGGCTTGATTGCAAGATTTATTTGCAAATAAATCCCCAATTGTTTAAGCCATGGGAAATTGGTCACTTGGCTTCATTTTTCACCACACAAACTCACCCTTTGTCTTATAAAAGCACCCCCAAACCCCTCCTCTCCATTTTGGCCTGCCCTAACATCCCCTAGGGTTAGAAACCCTTCAATTATTTCATGTGTTCCCATTCCAATCCCATCTCATCTCATTTTTTCTACTTCTACTACTTTTACTTAGTTCTATTCAAGAAAAAATGAGAAAGAAAAAGAAAGAGCGATCAATCAAAAGAAAAAGAGAGTTTTTCATGGGTTTCATGGAGTTCTTGGAGTTCTTGAAGGGAGGCAAGAACAAGGAGCAAGAACAAGGAGTAGGAAAGCTAGCAAATCCTTCCTATACGCTTCAAAGGTGGGGGTTCTCAACTCATATTTGTTTTGTTTGTTTATTTGGTTGTTATATGTTATTTGGACTAGATTCATATGCATAATAACTTTATGGACTAGAATAATGAGGCATACAAGGTTTGGAGTTGTAGAACACAAACTAGGACCATAAAAATTAGGTTTTGGTTGTTGTAGGGTTGATTTAATTTGGCTATGTAAACGGAGGAATCTTGACCTGAAATTTATGTGGAATGTTCTCCTAGGTGTTAGTAGCATTCTGTAATTTTTGGGGATTTTTCGGAGTTGGTTTGATGGGTGAAACGAGCCGTTTCCTCAAAACAGCTAGCTTAGAACAAAAGTTGAAAACTGTGTTTTTCGGGTTAAGTATCGCAGTAGGTTCAAGAGGCTTTTACTAGGGTTTCCTTACGAAGTTAGAGGTAGAGGCCCTGTAGGGAAGTTGTAGTAGACATTCTCCCCTTTACGAATTGACCTCTCGTGTTAAATTCCGTTGAGAGACGCAAAAGTTATGGTCGTTACAAAAATAGGGCAGCAACTTGACTGAGTTGCTCACTGTTTTTGTTGATTGTTGTTTTTGAGCCTCTTAGTGGTCAAATATGAGGTAGGGACCCATTAAAGAAATTGTAGTAGACAGTCTCCCCTTTTCGAATTGGCCTCTCAGACTAAATTTCGATAAGCAGAGTTGGAGTTATGGCCTTTGAAAAATACAGCAAAAAGCCGTCTGACTGAGTGCTTATTGTTTTGACTCTTTGAAGTTCTTGAGCCTTTTAATTGTTGAATCTGAGGTAGAGACCCATTAGAGAAATTGTTTTAGACGTTCTCCCCTTTCTGAATTGGCCTCTTCGGTTAAATTCCGATAAGCGGAGTAGAAGTTATGGGATTTGAAAGTTTCAGTTTTCCTTAGTTAAGTCTGTTGCTTTTGTTATATGAGTTCGGCGGGTAGGAATTTGGATTTCCTCGCGGAATCTGAGCAATTGGTCAATTGGGAAGTTTTAGTAGATGTTCCCACCTTTTCAAATTGTCCAGTTCCGTTAGATTCCGATAGGTGGAGCAAAAGTTACAAGCTACGGAAGTTTTGACTTTTTGTTGAAAATCGGTAGTTTGGTAACTATTTGCGTATGTTCGATGGGTAGTAATTCCGATTTCCTTATGGAATTTGAGCAACTGGTCAACTGGGAAGTTTTAGTAGATGTTCCCACCTTTTCAAGTTGTTCAGTTTTGTTAGATATCGATAAATGGAGCAAAAGTTACAAGCTATGGAAGTTTCTACTTTTTGTTGAAAATCGACAGTTTGATAACTGTTTGCGTATGTTCGAGGGTTAGGAATTTGAATTTTCTTACGGAATCTGAGCAACTGGTCAACTGGGAAGTTTTAGTAGATGTTCCCACCTTTTCAAATTGTCCAGTTTCGTTAGATTCCGACGAGTGGAGCAAAAATTACCAGCTTGCAAAGTTTCAGCTTTTTTGTTGAAAATCTGCAGTTTGGGTGAACTATTTCCGTGTGTTTGATGGACCAGATTTTGGATTCCTTATGGAATATGAAAAAGTGTTCTACTAGAGAGTTGTGGTAGATGTTCTTACTTTTCTGAAAAGTATATTTCTATCGAATTCTGACAAGCGTAGCACTAGTTGCTTCTAGGCTGTCGGGAGGTTTTTTATGGCGCTTTCCGACTTTTCCTTGGTAGAATGTTTGTATTAGACTATTAGTAGATTCTTCTGTTGCTTCTAATTGTAGAAGATCGAGAGTTGCTAGTAAGCACGTTTGGTTGCTTCTAGATTGATTACCTGTATGGTTGTTTTTGTATGTAATTTTTCTTATGCACGGCTCACCTGGCCCGTATGTAGCTGTTGGTCTCATACGTAGTTTATTTGGCTCGTATGTTTATTGTTGTCTCATACGCGGCTCGACTGGTCCGTATGTCTCATACGCGGCTCGACTGGTCCGTATGTAGCTGTTGGTCTCATACGTGGCTTATTTGGTATGTATGTATGTTATTGTCTCGTACGAAGCTCATTGGGCTCGTATGTGGGTGTTGTCTTGTATAGGTAGGCTGTGAGTGAATCCGAGGAGATCTTGAGAAGTCTAGATTAGGACTTGGTTATTTATGTCGACAAATTGTTACACTCTCTAGAAGAGGGACACGTACGGTGCTTTTTCATGTCAAGTTAGAAGCATAGTATATGTCTCGCTTGTTTTGTTAGAAGAGGGACACGTACGGTGCTTGTTTATATCTAGTTGGAAGCAAAGTAGTATGCCTCGTTTGTTTAGTTAGAAGAGGGACATGCACGGTGCTTTTTCATGTCAAGTTGGAAGCATAGTGCATGTCTCGCTTGTTTAGTTAGAAGAGGGACACACGGTTATTTTTCATGTCAAGTTGGAAGCACAGTGCATGTCTCACTTGTTTGGTTAGAAGGGGACACGTACGGTGATTTTTCATGTCTAGTTGGAAGCGTAGTAGTATGTCTCGCTTGTTTAGTTAGAAGATGGACACGTACGGTACTTTTTCATGCCAAGTTGGAAGCACAGTAGTATGTCTCGCTTGTTTAGTTATAAGAGGGACACGTACGGTGCTTTTTCAAGTCAAGTTGGAAGTATAGTGCATGTCTCGCTTGTTTGGTTAGAAGAGGGACACGTACGGTGCTTTTTCATGTCAAGTTGGAAGCACAGTGGCATGTCTCGCTTGTTTGGTTAAGGTTAGTGGCATCATTAGGGAAGTAACAGTTACTTAACCATTTTTATCTATAAATCTCTAAAGGGTGAGAGTTGGTGTTAGGGGTGATACCCTATAATCGAACCTCTCATATAGGTTGACACTAGGGGTGTTATCGGGATGTATTACCTTGTCAAAGGGATACGGGCGATGCTTTTTCATGACAAGTTCGGAGCATGGGTTCCGTATCTTGATTGTTAATTTCTGAATTGCCATGATAAGAACGAGAGGGTTTCCTAGGGAAATAGACCCTACGATCCCGGCAGGTTCTATGCCTTCTCATGGCCAGTTGAGGGCACGAAAGAAGGTTGACAAGTATCTTGTAGTTCGTGTTGGTTTTTGAGTGAGGTCCGGTACGCCGAGCAATAGTCGCCAGTCATGTAGTGTTATGTCAGGAACAGGATGGGTACAAAAGTAGAATTCATGGCGCGGGTTCAAATCCCTATATATATGAAGAAACGGCTTGAGTTGGGGCGTATGTAGTATGGGCTGCATACTGTTCCAGAGTCTTGCTTGCATTAGAATAAGTGCATCATTGCGATGGTTAATATTGCATTAGAGTCTAAATCATAGCATACACTGACACATCAAATTTATATATACACGTTTCTCTTTTCATCAATCTATTTGCTATAGTTGAGATTCGCTGCTAGTTATCAGCCTTAAAGCATCAGTGAATACTGATGTCCCCACTTCAATAGGTACTGGATTGTAGAAGTACAGGTACAGGTTTCAGGAGGACTCAAGGCAAGAGAAGCAAGGAGTCGATTTCATTTTAAGTTTCCGCTGAAATACATGTTGTAATTTATTTGTTATTGGGAAGCATCCAAGTGAAATACCAAGTGTTGTTCTTTATTCATTGTACTCTGATGTAAATTGTTGAAAGTTGTAACACTTGGGATTACAAAGGTATTATTGTAACACTATTGTAATGTATTGCAGTTTTTCAGAATTGTAATACATTTGTGTTGAATAAAAAGTTTTAAATTTTCCTATTTTTCTGTGTATTGTGGCTAATTGAAGAAAAGATTCTGGATTATGTCCCGATTTTCCAAGTCTATGGAAATCAGGGCGTTACAGATATGATTGTGATCAAGTATATTCATAGACAATTGTTATAAGTGAGGATTGTAAAAAAGCAAACTGATAAATGCAATGCTTCCAGTTTATATATTTCTTAGTTTTGGTGATATGTATATGTTTGACATACTTCTTTTGAATATGAGGTTTGTCAACAATAATGCGTTTTAGGATAAATGCATCGTATTGCATTGTATGTGCATTTGAGATAATTAAATAATGAACTTTTGTAGGCTCATAATGACACGACCTAGTGGTTTTGGATACCATCCTCCTACTGCAATGGAGCGGGAGAAAGCTCTTGCAGTGGTAAGAGTTGTTTAATGTACATTATCATTTTTAAAGTTTCAAACTCCATGATATATATATCTTCCAACCAACCATTATCATTTAATGTACATTATTGTTTCTTCCGATGCAGGATATTACCGACCCCTATCGATGTTCTCCAATTACTACATGCACCTACTGATGCACCTCGAGGTCCCAGTCCAATAGACCCATCACTTCACAGGATGCAAGTGACCCACCGATCGAGTTTTGTATGGAAAGGTGAGTTGAAGGACTTGGCATTCCGAAAACACAACCTGTTGTTGGTGGAAGCGGGATTCTATGAAGAAGAAGATGGAGGTGAAGGTTTTGGGTGAAAAATGAGATGGAGATGGGAAGATTTGGAGGTTGGCCATGGGGGATTTGGGTTTCCTTTTTGCTGCCGAAATGGGAAGGAAAGAGGGAGAGGGGATTAGGTCGGTGGAATGAATGGGGAAGAAGAGTGAGGTGGAGGGGTTTTATTTATTTTGGTGTGAGTCTCTTATACATCCTACCATTAGCATATATACATACATACATACACTCCAATGTATATATATATTTACAATTCACTTCAACACAACTCAATTAAATATTCATACATACAAATATATATACATATAAATATATACACATATACATAAGTATCCATACATATATATCATATATACAATTTAGTCAAATTATACATACACTTATATATATATATATATATGTATATATATATATATATATATATATATATATATATATATATATATAGGAGTGATCCAATGAGAAACATTCTTAAATGAGAAAATGAGAAACAACAATTTATACCATTCGATATGAGGGGATTGAGATGAATGGCAGAGATTTCTCCCGCTCTCTCAATTATGATGGAGGGGTATTGGGGTCATTTCACTTATTCTTAAATCCCTCAATCTCCTTCTCTCCACCATTCTCTCTCATTTCTTCTCTCTTTCCTCGAAATCCAATCAAGAGTTTCCCCAATTTTCTCCCACTCTCTTCGAAATCCCCCCAAATCCCAAACCCTAGCTCTCGACGACCACAACGCTGACGTTCCTCTCCCACTTCTCTCGCCGTAGAAACCCTCGCCATCGCCGTAGAAACCCTCGCAACAGATCCAAATGAGATGGGGTTTGATGTCATCACAGAGAAGGCCAAATGAAATGAGAAGATGCTGCTGCTTGTCAAAAACTCCAACCCCAGACAAAAGGGCAAACTCGATTATTAGCAATTGCAACACATTTAGCTTTCGGAATGATGCTAATTATTATGTGCCTTATTTAACCTCCACTGAAAAATGCTATCAAATGAGATTGTAGACTCAGAATTGAAATGCGTGCAAGAAACTGTCAACATAACTGTTATAGAATACGTGCAAGAAACTGTCAACATAACTATTTAAGCACACTTCCACTTAGAGTTCACTAATAGAAATTTGAGGTATCCAAGACTACCTTGACGATCCAGCTATGGCTATATTAGAAATTTTAGTAATCCTGCATGATTCATCTGTGATCTTAACTAGTAGATAATGCTGACTACTATTCTTAGATTCTCTAAATCATATAGTTGAAAGGCAACTTTAACTCTGGTGATATGTTTAATTGATTGTCACATACACTTAATCTTATGTTCCTGAACCATGCAGTTAATTATGGTAGACTTTTGGCATAGAAACAATCTTTTAATTCTGTATTTTTTTCTCTCCCTCCAATAGGAACTGAAGCTGCCCCAAAGAAGAGGACTGCAACAGCAACAACTTTTTAGGGTGGATTGGATTTTGAAGCGGCATTATTACTTTGTGTTCTAGTTAAAACTCCCAAGAACAATTTTGTATTTTTCTTTTGGATTCGATTGAAAAGATTTTAGTATTTATTTCGGATGTTTAAAAGTAATGTGCTATGACTTTTCATTTCGGCATAGGCTGTGTAACACCCCGCAAAATTGGGAATTACAATTTTGCCCCTGGGTGTTACGCACGTATATTTTTGTAATGTGTTTCACTACATATTTTGGATTCGTACTGTTTATACATTTTCCGTATTGATTTCAGTCAACTAAAATATGATATTTCAATCCCTGGGATTTACGTGCTTTTTACGTGTTTTGATGCACGTGTTTTCACTACTACGTACAATGTTTTCTATAGGTTTAAATTATTTATTTTTATATATTTAAATCTATTTTATAAAACTGAAATTTATTTTCCCCCTATTTTGATTAAAATGCATTTTTTCGGTTTTCTGCACGTATGATGCACGTGCAAATTTTATTCTCATTTGTTATTCTCAATTACAAATTTTTAGCATGCATAAGTTTTAATTAAGCCTTCTTTTGATTCATGGACCTATAGAATAAAATCTAGCCCATTAGGAGAGGAGCCCACTAGATAATCAAATTAATTAATTAGAAATGAGCCCATGTAGCAAGCCCACTAGATAATTGAATAAATTAATTAGAAATGAGCCCATGTAGCAAGCCCACTATTAAAATCACATTTTTAGTTAAACATGTACTAATACATGACAAGTTACACATATTAGTACACATTTAGAGTTACAGAAATGTGTTCATATTTGTTTATGCATGTGTGCATGCATACACAAATGTATTTGGACCATTTTTTGGGCAAGGGGAGGAGAAGAGTTGGTAGGTTGAGTTAGTGGAGAGTGGGGAGATGGAGAGATGGAGGTTTTAGGAGTTAGGAAAGTGGAGAGTTGTAAAATAAATTTGAAGAGTTATTAGGGTGAGATTTTTGCACTTTAGACCCTCCCAAAATCCTATAAATAGAGCCCCCATTTCCTACCTTTATCTTGCACCAAAAACATTATCAAAAGAAAGAAAGGAAAGAAAGAAAAGAAAGAGAGTGAGGGTCCTTTTGCTTAGAGGAATTGCTAGGAGGAGAAGCCTTAATAGGAACTAGGAATCTTTGGAGCTAGAAGTGGTGTTCTCTTTTCTTTTCAATTGTTCAAGCTTCAATAACGTGGGTGTTCTCCTACTTTCTAATTTTTTAGAATGTACGTGCTAATAAAAGTGAATGAGTAGTTTTGATAAAATAGAATAACTATACTATGATTGTGGAGAGATTAATAGTGAATCATGCTATGTTGACAAATAGATTAACATTGTGTGAGTGGGTGATTTCATTATTTTCTAGTGTAGGATATGCATACAAAAAAAAGAGTAGTATAAGGAAATATTGTTTGAGAATTATAAGATAAAATTTATGCTAGTATATCATGTTTTGAATGAGGATGATTTTGTTGTGATATCATGCTAATTAAAAAGAAGAATTTCTTTATACCATGAATCATGTTAATGTGATTGCAATTTTTGCACTTGTTGAGTATGTGGGAATTTTAGTGATGAATATCATATGATAAACATTCTTTATGATTTATTGACTAAGAAAGAAGAAAGTAAAATTTTGTTATTATTGACATATGTATATTTTTTATTGTTACATTTGGAAAATAATAATTTGTTCATGAAAGAGATTTTGTAAAATTCTTATGATTTGAGACTTGTTGGCATGCTATAAATTCCCAATTTGTATAAGAGAAATTAAACAATTTGTTTTCATTCAAGTTTTGAGAAATGCAAGTTTATGTGTAAATTGAAAAGAAGAGTTTAACTAAAGGATTATTACTATGAACAATGTTAGAATACTCGTAAATCTAGGTATGTCAAATGTGTGATATGTATGAAAAATTGTTAAAGAATGCTATATTTCGACATATGATCAGAGATATGATGAAAAAGAAAAGAGAAGGAAATAATTTTTTTATGAAGTATGTTGACATATGTCAAAAAAAATACAATTTTTTTTTGTATGAAAGAAATTCCTTTGAGACATCCATAATCGATTAAAAGATATGTTTGATTCTTAACACAAATATTTATTTGTAGGATGTTGGGCATAAACTAGTTTTTAGAAAAGCATGATTTTAATTTTCGAGTTTGAAAAGAAATGAAAATTTTGTAAAGAAAGGAAATAATCTTTTTTTTTATAAATGAGATATATGCTAAAAAATAAGTTTGGACTTGTTGATTATTATTTAAGATTTCCTTTTAGTCCAAAGAGAAGTTTATTCCAATATCCTAAAGGATTGGATTATTGGGTAAACAAGTTTTGTTAAAAAGAAACAATTTCAGAAAAGTATGAACAAAAGTATACAAATACAACTCTTAGACAGAAATCACATTTGAACTTACTGGTTAGCTAGTGAGCACCTCTTATAATAGATCTTGGGTTCAAATCTTGATAGACATCTTTTATATATATATTTTTTCTCTTCATTCAATTAAATTACCAAATCTGTACTAATGTATTAAAGGAATTTCGGTTGCTATATTTGACAAAAGTCCACATGGACTTAATGGCTAGTAGGCTCGGGTTAGGTGCTGGCTATGTTTGCCGTAGGTCTGGGGTTCAAAACCCATGCCTCACATTTGTTTTTTTTTGGGGTTTTTACTCATGAATGTTTATTTTTAATTGGAATTAAACTTTAGTATTGATATAAAATGAAGTGGAAATATTAAGAGATAGTCTCCTTGTATATTTTTGAAGTATAAAAAAAAATAAAATTTTGAGAATAGCACTTTGTGGTGAAGAAAAGGAAAGTAGTATTTTGTGAATTGATCTTCTAAAAGAAATTACTCTTGTATCTTATTTAAGAAATTTTTATGATGAATTGAAACATTGTGACAACTTAGATTTGTTATAACAATTCATGTGGTGAAATTTGTGTTCTTGAAATGCATGTTTATTTAAAAAGAACATGAATCAATAAATAGATCATGAATAGTGTCGAGACTATGTTTATTTTGTGAATAAGTTGAAAGATGAAAATATCTAGGTTTAAGACATGTTTACTAAAGGGTATGTGTATCCATGTTTCATGTACATGAAAGTTTATGATTTAGAGTTAGTAAGACCTCGGTACCGGCATTATTAAAAGAAAAGATTTGAGAAATGATTCGGAGATATGGCTAAGGAGCCATCTCATATTTGTTGATTAAGTCCGGTAGGAGGTAACAACTAATTCTACGTGTGGAAATTATTCATGTCTTGAACTTAAGAAAATTTAGGCACATAAGTGAAGATGTAGTAAACTTAGGAAAACATAAGTGGGGTGCTCTATATAGTCGGCGGTGGACTCCAAGACTATAGACCCAGTTGGTGGACTGAGGTTGCCCTGTGGGAGACGGATTATTATATTTTAATCCGGGACTATGAGGACGGGTCGGCGGTGGACTCCAAGATCTTGAGTAGTCGGACGGATGGATTTTTGTGTTTATCGTCTCCAATGTATATATATATATATACTGGGCTAGAGGGTCACATACGGGACGGTTCGCACGATGTGGAATCTGTTATAACAGCCGGCGGTGGACTCCAAGGCTGGGATTCACATTCGTGGAATAGTCTGAACTTTGTTTTGCTACCGGGTAGTTTTCATGGCGAGGGATCGAGCCCTTTATGGTGGAGTACGTAGGCGCTTGCCCTCGGACCTATGTAGTATGGGATGCATAGAATCCGAACAAGTGTGCATTAGTGTCATCCTAGTATAGAATGGTATGCATTGGGCATTAAGACATGACATACACTTATATTTAGAATAATCACTTTTGACACTTTACTTGTTCATTCAATCCTTTTTTTGTGATTTGTTAAAGTATGAGATCGTTATACTACTCCCGGCATAGAGAGGATAGCCGTGTATAACATTTCGTCAGTTGTAAGTAACTGACGTGCCCACAGATTGACATGCAGGTAATGGACTATTCATGGAGTTATAAAGTGGATATGCTGTTGCTGTTTAGAAGTTAAAGATATTGCAAATGATGTTAAAGTTATACAAGTTGTATTTTATTGTTGTAATCTTTCTTCCGCTGTGTAAAGGAACTCTGATGTATTGTGAATGAAAAGTTTTAAATTCCTTGTAAAATTGTACGAAGTGAAGTAAAGATCCTGTGAAATCTCGAATTTATCCTTATTTAAAATTCGGGGTGTTACAGGCTGATATGTTATTGTTATCTTTTGATGATTTGCTTTGAGATTGTCGTTTTTCTAGGCATGATTTTGGAATATTTATGAGTTATGGCTGCATTACTGTCTGTGTATTGGAATTCTGTCTTACTAAGATAACTTGCCTATTGGTAGCCTGCCTGCCAAATTAACCTTTGTTTGTGTCACCTGAATTATTCTAATCATTGTTGTTATGATATCTTAAAGCAGCCTTTCTTTAGTGTACTATTTTGCGTTCTCTGGTCTGCTCCAGATTTAACTGCTTTTCACCTGGTTTCTCATATTGTGAAGTATTTGGGTTCTTTTTTTCTTTTTCTTTTTCTTGGCTGTAACTGTTTGTTACTGGTATTCATAAATTGAATAGATCAAAACTCATGTTGCACCTAAAAGATAAATGTCCCACCTGCAACTCAGATGAAGTTGGACTCATGTGATCCACTTTTCATTCTTGAAAATATATTTTCTTGAAAACCTCATTTCTGATGATGAGATATATGAATAGTGAATTAACATTGGGATCATACATTTTGTATGCTTATTGACCATTTGGCCCACCGAAATATATATCGACCAGCTTGAGGTTCCAACTAGGGTTGCAATCGAGTCGAGCCAAGCCGAATATCTTCAGGCTCGAGCTCGGCTCGTTTACAAAACAAGCTAAGTTTTGATCTCGAGCTCGAGCTTGGTTCGAGCCGAGCTTTGACTGTATTCGAGCCAAATAGCTCGCAAGCTTAGCCTAAAAAAATAAAAAAAACCCAAGCTCGAGCTCGGCTCGTTTACAAAACGGGCTCAGTTTTGAACTAATTATGCTTCCATTGAACTAATTATGCTTCTGTGAACAAATACTTGTAAGGTGATGAATGAACTGAACTGGTCTCTCTGGAAAAGAAAGATAAACAAGCCAACAAGCCACATGAATCTGATTGAATACGTGATATCTTTAAAACAACATACATGATATATTCTCATTAACGGGAAGAACACAAGCTTGCTAACTATCAGCATTTATTAGCTTCAGTTGCCATCAATTAGAGGATCAACATTTTGAGTGCAATAGCGGAAATCCGTAATGTGTCACACAACGGTAAAGAACCAAAAATGCACATATGCACACAATTGAGCAATCTAATGTGGTAGTATATTTCACGAGGCTATGATTTGGTTATGATTCTAATTAAACGGCGGTATCTGCCTTTGTGTAGACAAGGGGGATTTTTCTTCAAGACGCTGCTGTTACCACCAGCTACTTCTTTGGAAATTCTACTTCCGGTGAAAGGACTTGCTCGTCTCGGCTTCACTTGAGCCTCTTCTGTATTTGAACTCAGATTCTGCCTTTTAGGTTGTGGTTTCTACTCTTGAAGAATGCCGAAACAGTTTTCTGAAAACAAAAATAAACAAAAAGATGTATACAAGCTTCAAGTAAATCAATAGAGGAAGAAAGTGAATGAGAAAAAAAGTCTTAAGAATTACTCAATGTCTGCCTTCTAACAGGTGCTGTTTTCTATTGAATTTGGTGGTTTTGGCTACCGATGATTCCATCATTATCCGAAAGCATGGAAGCAAAACATTATAGATTAGCATCATATTTGTAAATTTGATTTACCAATACTTGTATGGGCTATGAAAGATGCAAATATACTAAGGAAAAATCACTTAAAATCATTCTCAATTCCTAAACCACCGCGGGAGCATGGAAGCAGGACATTATGGATTAGCATCATATTTGTAAATTTGATATTTTCCACTAAAATTATTACCTGGACTTGATAAGACAACTCAAGGAGGAGGTACTGAACTAGCACGAATGTTTGTTTGGCTATCCTCATCTAATCCATTATTGTTCTTTCCTGCCATAGAATCTAAAAACAAAATTTCATAAGCAGTTAACATTATGATAAAAGAAGTTCATGCCAAATATACATACCTTTTGATGTAACAGAGGGTGTTGACAAATTCTTGAGATCCGATTGGGGAATCCTAGCATTACTTTCGGTTTTTAAGTTCTCATGCAATCCCTTATTTGTCTTTCCTGCAAAACGTGTAATCTTTAATACATGATCCAAAATTTCAATAAATTGATCCAAAAATTATACAAATAACAGTTTACATCTTACATACCTTTGGGTAAAAGAGAGCTTCTTGACGGATCCTTAGGCTGAGGCTTTAATACCCGAGCATGCAGTGGATGAGAATCAATTACACACCCGATTCCTAAAAGAGAATAATATTTGGTGAAGTAATAGCACATATGTTAGTGAATATTTAGAATAAGACCGGTAAGCATATAGTAAATAAGATATAACATCAGGTAAAAACATGAATTCTGACTATTATAACATCAGTAAATAATTTTTCTTTTCAATTCTAAGGTAAGCAAAGAAATGGATACAAATTGGTAGGGGCTTGAGGATAAAAGTTGATGTTGTAAATTTTTTTTGGAGAAAGGTATCACTATGGGTATTAGTTAAATTATTGCACGCCAGAAATGGCTGAAGTGGAACGTATTGATTTAACATACTTTGTTATGTACTTATATACATAAAAAGAAGTTATTTGATGTTTTTATGTTATTTGAACGTATAGAGAGAGAGAGAGAAGAAATGAGAGAGAACGGTGAGAGAGAAGGAGATTGAGGGATTTAAGAATGAGTGAAATGACCCTAATACCCCTCCATCATAATTGAGAGAGCGGGAGAAATCTTTGTCATTCATCTCTATCCCCTCATATCCAATGGTATAAATTGTTGTTTCTCATTTTCTCATTTAAGAATATTTCTCATTGGATCACTCCTCATATATATATACATATATACTCATTACAAATAAAATATAAGAGTATGTTTTATAAAAATACTATTTGTCCCAAAAATTGTCTCGTTAAAACAATCGGGACAATACACACAATTTAATTGAGAAGATATCTTGAATACATCTTATCGGGTTCAGAATAACTAATATATCTAAAATTCCTCAATTAAAAATAATAATTATTAGAAAAATATGTAATCGCGTGCAATTCTCAATTGTGCACGGATTATCATGCAAAATAGCTATATGTTATTTTGCGGGGTGTTACAGTATTGAAGTTTCTCGCTCTAGAAAGGGTATATTTTTGTCTCAAAGAAAGTATGCTATTGATTTGCTGAAGGAAACATGAATGTCTGCTTGTTATCCTATTGATACACCGTTAGAGAAGGACTGAAACTTTGCAATGATCCAGATCAAGTACCGTGCGATAAGAAAATATATTAGAGATTGGTAGGACGACTGATGTATCTTACACATACGCGGCCAGATTTGTCATATGCTTTAAGCGTGGTGAGTCGGTTTATGCATACACCTCGTGAACAACATATGGATACCGTGATGAAAATTCTAAGATATATAAAGTTTGCTCCAGGAAAATGGGTATTGTTTGCGAAACATGGTCACTTAAAGGTTTAGGCATATACTGATGCCGATTGGGCAAGATCTGTTGTTGATAGGCGCTCCACTTCAGGATACTTTACCTTTGTTGGAGGAAATTTAATTACATGAACAAAGAAAATTTAATTACATGGACAAGCAAAAAGCAAAGTGTCGTTGCACGCTCTAGTGCAGAGGCTGAGTATCGTGAAGTAGCATTAAGTGTAACTGAGGTTTTATGACTGAAACTCTTGTTATAAGATTTATGTTGTGGTTCGAATGAGCCTATTAAGGTGTATTGTGACAGTCAAGCGGCGTGTGATATTGTTGCCAATTTAGTTCAACATGATAGTACGAAATATGTAGAGGTGGATAGATTAATCATCAAGGAGAAATTAAATGAGAAAATTATTGAGATCTCTAAAGTGAAGTTAGAAGATCAACTCGCGGATATTCTTACAAAGATAGTTTCGAATCCGTTCTTCTTGAAGTTTGTGGACAAGTTGGGCATGTTCAATATCTATGCACCAACTTGAGGGAAAATGTTGAAATATAGTAAAAATAAATCTGTATATTCTGTTTCCTAATTTATAGGGAATAGATTCGCTCGAATCTCTCATCTTCTTAATCTTTTCAATCAATTGTACCCCTTCTCCAAATATGTAATGTGTATATAAAAAGATGCACAGTAGAAGAATAAAATATGAAAATATATTTTTACCAAATTGAATAAATTTATCAATGTCATGCTCTGTCTGGTGAAGAGGAAAATTTTGCCATACTGCCCGACTTTTTGAAAATATTTGGTGCTCTGCCCCACTTTCGAAAACAATTAGCGATCTGCCTCTATTTAGGACATGTCAGCATAAACCGTTTTTGGAAATAACGGCATAGGTTATTTACGTGCCGTTATTTTCAATAACGGCATCTACTTTACATTTTTTTTCATGCCGTTATTTGGAATAACGGCATCAGTATATTTCTCTTACAAGTGTGAATCTTCTAACTTTAAAAAATTCTAGTGTGAAAAAAACTTATAAATAATGCCGTTATCCCCAATAACGGTATTCGAATGACTGATGCCGTTATTGGAGATAACAACATCAGTTATATATAAATGAACTGTTGCCGTTGTTTGGAAACAGAGAGAATGAATAATAAGTTAATTTTTTTTTTTTAAAAATTATAACCGATGCCGTTATTTGGAATAACGGCATCAGTTATAAAAAGTTTCTAATTTCACGTGGCTTGCATGATACAAGCTGTCATCTCCTAGGATGTATTTATCATCCATTCATGCCTATCATCTGACTAATCTCATGAATAATTAAGGGGGATGTATTTATCATCTTACTACTTCACGTGACAGCTAATTAAGGAGATGTATTTATCATGCATGCTTGCCTGTCATCTCCATTCCCCACTTCACGTGACTTTCATGTATTTATCATGCATGTTGCACTGATGCCGTTATTTCAAATAACGACATCAGTAGAGAATGTCGTTATTTGAAATAACAGCATCTGTTATAAAGTTTTCACACTTGCAATTTTTTCTCTAAGTAGAGATTACAAGCTGTCGAAAAACAAAATAACCTATGCCGTTATTTCAAATAACGGCATGACACTTTTATTAAATATAGATGCCGTTATTGAAAATAACGGCATGTAAATAATCTATGCCGTTATCTCCAATAACGGTTTATGCTGATGTGTCTTAAACAGGGACAGATCGCTAATTGTTTTCAGAAGTGGGTCGGAGCGTCAAATATTTTCAAAAAGTGGGTCAGTACGGCAAAATTTTCGGTGAAGAGTGACCTTGTCCCATCGAATGGATGCACCTTATCCCAGACCCTGCACTGGAAGATAGTTATGTAAAATTCTGGGATAAGTTTTGGAACCAAAATTGCTGGTTCCGTCATACCAATTTCTAGTTCCATCAAGAAGTGCTAAACTTCTGTGGCTTTTCTTCTGTTGCTGGTTCATTTTTCTTTTTGAATTTGTAGGGTACCCTGATGAGTCAGAAATTGATGAAGCAATTGGGGCACAGTAGGTGCATGTGCTGGACAAGGCTAGTAAGGTGATGCGGTTTGTTTTTGGAGAGAGTGTGGACGCACCAGGTGTGAGTTCGGACTCAATTTGTAAGGGGGAAGAGCTCGGTAACGGACGGTGAGCTGGAGGCTCGCTCCGGCACTGAAGGGTCGGCTCGGCTGGCCTTGCCTCGTGTACCTGCAGACGGTCTGGAAACACCGGGGTTTATCCCGGTGGAAGACCCTCCGACGATCTAGTCAGTCTCTGAGAGAGAGTAGCAGTAACTAGGGATTTAAGTGGTGAAGATTGATTACCTTTGAAGGTGGGTGAGGGTCTGGTATTTATAGATAACCCCAACTGGGTTTGGATCCACTTGGGGGCCGGGTTTGGACCTGAAAGCCCATGGGCCTGACGTGGCAAGAGGCCCAGGGGGTTTAGGGCATACGTGGCAGCGCCAAGAGTGGTTTAGGGCTGACGTGGCAAAGCCCCAAGTGGTTTTGGAGCTGATATGGCAGATCGTGGGGGCCCTGTGTCTCTGGGAGAATCGGAGGGCCTAGGTTGCGCCAGGTCATCCCTCTCCCTTACCCGGCTGAGTGGAAGGCCCGGAGGATGGTCGATGATCGGGGACCGAAGGTAGGGGCGGATCGTCGGAACGAGGAGACCAGTTTTGCCCCCGAATTATTTGATCCTTGCCTTCCGTCGAGGGCGTCCTGAAGAGGAGGCCCGTTCCGGCGGGCGGAAGAAGTCGGTCTCCGGGCCCTGGGAGGCATGGGAGACTGGATCGGAGGGTGAGTGTCGGCGGCGAGGCTCGGACTGTCGTCCTTACCGAATAAATAGATTTCCTACAGACGGCACCAACCTGATGCGGTTTGTTTTTGGAGAGAGTGTGGATGCACCAGGTGTGAGTTCGGACTCAATTTGTAAGGGGGGAAGAGCTCAGTAACGGACGGTGAGCTGGAGGCTAGCTCCGGCACTGAAGGATCGGCTCGGCTGGCCTTGCCTCGTGTACCTGCAGACGGTTTGGAAACACCGGGATTTATCCCGGTGGCAGACCCTCCGACGTTCTAGTCAGTCTCTGAGAGAGAGTAGCAGTAACTAGGGATTTAAGTGGTGAAGATTGATTACTTTTGAAGGTGGGTGAGGGTCTGGTATTTATAGATAACCCCAACCGGGTTTGGATCCGCTTGGGGGCTGGGTCTGGACCCGAAAGCCCATGGGCCTGACGTGGCAAGAGGCCCAGGGGGTTTAGGGCATACGTGGCAACGCCAAGAGTGATTTAGGGCTGACGTGGCAAAGCCGCAAGTGGTTTTGGAGCTGATATGGCAGATCGTGGGGGCCTTGTGTTTCTGGGAGAATCGGAGGGCCTAGGTTGCACCAGGTCATCCCCTCCCTTACCCGGCTAAGTGGAAGGCCCGGGGGACGGTCGAGGATCGGGGACTGAAGGTAGGGGCGGATCGTCGGAACGAGGAGACTAGTTTCATGGCGGTGAATTTACGGCTCGGCGCCGAGCCTGTGGTGGTCCGGGGCCGAGCTGGCTTGACTCTGAGCGAGAGCCATCCTGGGTCCCAGGCCATTTTTATCCTACCTCACAAGGAGAAAGAGGCTGGTTAGAGAAAGAGGCGGAGGTTTCTTCCAAGGGTGAGAAGCAGTCCAAAATCCAAGAAGAGGCCGGCAAGCAAGACTGCTGAGGGTTTGTCGACGGTTCCGTTGGTTGCAGAGCCTGTTTGAGAGAACGTCGATTCTCCTAATTAAGGTGAGAAGTAGACCTAAAATGAAATCTCAAAGGCAAACTACGGAGGAATTTTATAGGTTAGAGGGTTCTAATGAGGAGAATTTCGTGGACATTCCTAATGCATCCCTTATTAAACAGGTGTTGATTGCACCTTGGGTGATGATAAGCAAAAGGTGCCGAAGAAGCTTACGCAAAAGGTACTTAACCCCTCTGCTGCTTCAGCTGCTTCCAAACATCCTCTGACTCATGCTCACGGGGATCCTTCGAAGAAAGCATGCACTGGTCAATTGAAAATTAGCGATCAGTTGGAGCCTGCCACGATGCCTATTCATTTTGAAATATATGCTCCCTCTGTTGGTGCTCTCCCAAGTAATTCGACTGACCCTGCTCCTGATGATGCCGATCCAGATGATCTAGAGCCTGTCATTCCGTCTGTTCCTCCTCCGGATGCTACAAAGCTTGAGGTGGAGTGGGCCCTCGTTCTATTAAGGACCGAGACATTTAGTTGATCTTCTTGAGTTGATTACGACTGCTGATATTGGCGAGCCCATCCGTAAGGAAGACGAGTTTATGCCCTTTCTGAGCGTGAGAAGGTACCAGTCGATTCTCTCAGTGAAAGGGTGTGTTCAGAATCCAGATGGTAGCTTGCAATATCGCTCTTCCAATTGACCGATTGCAGTGTCGGAGGCAGGTGGGGATTTTCATCCACCGAAAGCGAAATTACAACAAAAATTTTTCATCCATAATTGTTTGAATATTGTTAAAAATTAAATTAGTATCAAACAAACAATGTGTCTTTCAATTAAGATAGTGAACTTATAGTTGCATCATGCCTTAGGAAGTTAGGGTTCATTCTTATTTCCTAATGACGATCCAAACCAAATTCATAAAAAAACAGTCATGCCTAAATGGAAGGATAAGCTACTGGTTAATTAGAGATCAATTATAATAGAATATTAATTTCCTAGTTATTTAAAATGTGTTCTAAAAAATTGCCTAAATGGTCACTCAGTTTTCTACTAATATCTCATAAGAAATCATCCGATACTAATACTTGAAATCTCAAGCTTGGTTTTAAGTTTTAACGGCCTCAAATCTCAATAGGAATTGCGGCTTGCGACTTCAACATCAAATTTTCTCATGTTCTCAAATATCAAACTTCAAACCTAGATCCACAGCATCCGCTCATATTCTCAACAATCTCAAATCTTTTTTTTTATTTTTATTTTTTGAACAATCTCAAATCTCAAATCTCAGATCTCAAATAATTATCTCAATTTCTTAAATATGAAGTATACCTAACTTTGACTGAGGGAGGAGGATTTGAGAAAGGGATTGAGGGTTTCGAAGCTAGGTTTTGGAGTAGATTGGGAAAAGAAAAATTAAAATGAAGAAGAAGAGAGCAGCAGAAGAAAAGAGAGAGCGGATCGGGTCGGGTAGTGTGTGAGTGTTGGCATCAGGGGGAGCGGGTTGTATGGGCTTACATTTTAAAAAAATTAAAATATTTTTTGTTACGAAGGAGCTGCCCAAGCCCAGGGGGAGCGGCCGCTCACCCTGAGCTTGGTGTGGCTCCGCCTATGACCGACAGGATATGCAGGAGATGGGTTGGGAAGTACTTTTGCGTATGCTTACCTCCTTTCCGACTAAGGTATGTTTGCTGGTGTTTGCCTTAGTGTATATTTTGTTTCACTATAGGTGCATTGAGCTATTTTGTTCGTTTTCTAGGTAACTTGCATTAGTGCATCCACAGTCGTTATGGTTAAAAAATGCATATATGGATACATGCACATAGCAAAGTGCCGTTTTGCTGGAGTCGTAGAATGCTATATTTTACCGTTTCAAATTAAAATAAAATACAGACGGAAATTCACATTGCGTTGGAAGAGAAAAAAAAATTAATTCGGTCGGACGCAACATGACTCATCGGAGAGGAAAAAAAAATTTTAAATGGTGGGACGACACTTGAAGTTCCGTCGGAGGGAAAAAATTGTACTCGAAGTGCAAAAAAAAATACAAAAAATTTATAAAAAATTAGAAAAAAATTACAAAAATTACAAAAAATTACAAAAAAAATACAAAAAACTACAGAGAGGCATAGGACGCAACTTCATGTTGTGTCCGAGAGAAGTGGGGTTTTTTTGTTTTTTTTTTTGACGAAATTAATTTTTTTTTGGAGGGACAGCACTTCAAGTGCCATTCGACCATTAAAATTTTTTTTTTTGTGCGACGACACTTCGAGTTCCGTCCTTTATATATGTATAATTCTTATTTCGATTCTCATATATAGCAATCTCCTGTAGCGATATATGCATAATATGCATATTTACCCAACGACTGCAGCGCTATTTTTGACAAAATATGCATATTATGCATATTTAGCAAACGACCACAGATGCTCTTGCTGGATTTCTTCACGAGGTGATCTCCGAGTTCTCCGTCAAGTATGCCAAACTCACCAATATATAGGATTAGCTGGCTCAAAATACGATCGATATGACCACCCTTACAGAGGCTAATGTTAAGATAAATTAGAGTGATGAAAACAATACTGAATATTGAATTGAGAAATAACTGAGTACAATATCTCCTATATATAGGAGAGAACCAAATTCAAAAGTAGCCCAATACACAATGTGGGACTATAATATCTAACACCCCCTCTCAAACTCACGGTGGGTCAAACAGTGTGAGTTTTCCAACTAAATATCGAAATCTCTGAATAGTATGAGATTTGGTGAAGAAGTCTACCGTCTGCTGTGACGAGGTAATAGAATGAAGTGAAATGGTCCCTGCTTCAAAGCATTCACGAACATAGTGACAATCAATCTCTATATGCTTCGTTCGCTCATGGAAGACCGGATTGGTAGCAATGTGTAGTGCACTCCGGTTATCACAATGAAGAGGAGTAGCTCCTGAAAGAGTGACACTCATATCTGATAACAGCCAACGAACATGAACAATCTCTCTAGTAGTAGCTGCCATTGCTCTGTACTCAGCTTTGGTCGAAGAACATGCAACAACTGCCTGTTTCTTACTTCGCCATGAGATCAACAAATCACCAAAAAATAGACAGAAATCTGTGGTAGACCATCTGGTAGTAGGATCACCTGCCTAATCTGAGTCAGAATATGCACTCAGCTCTAGTTTGGATGTAGTAGGCATGAATAATGAGCAGGTAATAGTACCCCGAAGATATCTGAGAATCTGACGAAGAGCACCGTAGTAAACTGACGTAGGCGCGGAAACAAACTGACTGACAACACTGACTGCGTGAGCAATATCGGGTTTGGTCATGCATCAGTAGACAACCTATCCAATAATCTGTCTGTATCTAGTGGGATCAGGAAAGAGCTCACCATCAGTGGGACGAAGCTTCATATTAAGCTCTAAGGGTGTACTGGCTGATTGGCTGTCAGAGAGGCATGCAACGGAGATAATATCTGATGTGTATTTCTGTTGAGAAATGGGTATCTCCCGAGATCCATGAGCAATCTCTAGGCCTAGAAAATAACGTAGTCTGCCAAGGTCTTTCATATGGAACTGCTGATGAAGGTATTTCTGGATGGATGTAATGCCCACAAAGTCATCCCCAGCAATGATCATATCGTTAACATAGAGTAGTAGTATCATTCCCTGCGGTGATGATCGCATAAACATAGAATGGTCCTGAGAACTCTGACTAAAACCAGCCTTGGTGATGACAAGGCAAAAACACTCAAACCAGGCACGAGGGGCCTGCTTCAAACCATATATAGCCCGACACAATCGACAAACATGATGAGGAGGAGTAGGGAGGCCAGGAGGAGGATCTATATAAACAACCTCGGATAAGGTACCATAAAGAAAAACATTCTTCACGTCCATCTAGTATAATAGCCATTGATAGATGGCGGCAACAACAAGAAGAGTGCGAACAGTAGTCATCTGCGCAACGGGAGCAAAGGTCTCATCATAATCAATGCCATGCTCCTAAGTAAATCCTCGGGCTACTAGACGAGCCTTATGCCGCTCAATAGATCCATCAGGTTGATATTTGACCTTGAAGATCCACTTGCAGCTAATAGGCTGAACGTCCTCTGGTAGAGGAACAACATTCCAAGTTCTAGTCTGATCAAATGCACTGAATTCCTATGTAATAGCTTTCCTCCATTCAGGATATTGAATTGCGTCGTGATAGGTTCTGGGCTCACGTGTAGAGTGTATAGCAGTGAGATATGCATGAAACTGTGGTGAGTAGGAAGCTAGGGTGGCAAAACCAAACTGGTCAGAAGGACCAGTGGCATCAGGTGTATAATGTGCAGGAGGAATACCAGAAGTGGAACGTGTAGACTAATGAAGAGGTGGTAGACTGACAGGGTACGGGGGTGAGGCTGGTGGAGTAGGTGCATCTATCAGTAGGAAAGTAGGTGGGGTGGGTCGTGGATGCTATGGGGATGCAGGTGGTGTTTCGGTAGGGGGAACAACAGGTGTAAGGACAGCAGGAGATGTGAATGGAGCCATAGGGGTGGGATCAAAAGGAATGCGGGCAGATGAAGTCGGGGAGCTAGCAACAACTGGAGAATCAAGAAATCTAGTATCCTCGGGGGGAGTCAGGTAGTAAGGGGAGTCTTCCACAAAAAATACATGTCGAGAAATGCGGACATGACCCACTATGGATCAAAACAATGATAACCTTTGTGTTCGAGACTGAAACCTAGGTGAACGCATTTAGCAGCACGAGCGGAGAGCTTCGTGTGCTCAGTAGGAGGGAGAAGGACGTAACAGGTGCATCCAAAGGTACGAAGCATACTGTAGTCGGAAGGTGAGTGATAAAGGGCCTTATAAGGTATCGTACCAGCTAGGGTAGACGAGGGAGTAATGTTGATGAGACTAACAGAGGCCATGATAGCTTCAGCCCAGAAAGAACGAGGAGCGAAAGAGGAGAATAAAAGAGCGCGAGCTGTCTCAAGAATGTGACGGTGCTTGCGTTCAGCTACATCATTCTGCTCATATGTGTGAGGGTATGATTGTTGAAAAAGGGTGCCGTGAGACTGAAGAATCGATCTCATAGTGGTGGAAGTGTACCCATGTGCACCGTCCGATCGAAAATTCTTAATGCGCACACCGAATTGAGTGTGAATCATAGTTGTAAAGAACCGGTAAATATCAGGTATCTCAGATCGCTGATGCATAAGAAAAATCCATGTATGTCTAGTGAAGTCATCGATGAAGGCAACATAATAGAGATAGTCTTTTCACGAAGGTATGGGAGAGGATCCTCATATGTCAGAATGAACAAGTTGGAAAGAATGGGTGGTTTTAGAAGTGCTTTTGTGACTAAAGGGTAGGGCAATGTGTTTGGCCAAATGACAACCCTGACAATCAGATAAATGTTTAAAAGTAAGAGAACCAAGGGCACCACTGCGAGCTATAGTCAGGAGTCGTGATGCGTTAATATGACCTAAACGTCTGTGCCACAGATCAGCATCAGAGGAAATAATACTGGCAAAACTAGAAGGATAGTGATGTGCACGAAGAAAATCTAGATAATATAGACGACCCTGATGACTAGCACGTCCAAACTTCTCACCGGTAGAGGAATCAGTAATAGAACTACCCAAAGAGTTAAAAGTAATGACAAGACCACTATCGCACAACGCACTAATAGAAATAAGGTTTATTGATAAATGAGGAGTATAAAGAACATATGGTAATGTAAGAGTGGGAGAGCTAATTATCCCTGAGTGTGTAATAAGAAGTAGTGACCCATCAGTTGTGTGTAAAGATGGAGAGTGAGAAGGAAGTGCTGTATAGGTGGTGAATAATGTCTGATTACTAGTGAGATGATATGATGCACCAGAATCTAAAATCCATAACGAATTCATACCGGGAGTGACAGGAAGTGCAGAAGCAGAGGAGCCAGCATTGATAGACTGACTCATGAGTTGTAGTTCCAGTTGAGTGAGGTGTTGCTGAAGATTAGCCCAATCAGCAGGAGATGGCAAGACTGGAGTAATGGGCATGGCCGAGGATGTGAGGGAAGAAGCACTGCGAGGAGAAATAAAACTAGCTCTGCTGTGACTGAAAGCACAATGAGGAGGGAGATGCTGCTGGTGTCTGGATCGGGGTAGGGAGTACGGTGGTGCTACCGGTGGCATAAGTAGAGGTGGGGTAGGGTTAGGAATGATGTTGGGAGAAGGTAGGATGCCGGAGGCAGACTGAAGGTAGTGCTGCTGCTGTTTGAATCTGGAGGAGGAACGAGAGGCGGTGGAGGCGGAAATATGTGGAAGAGACTGAGATTCCATCCAGTAGTAGTAGTACCTGTATTTTTTTTTGAATTTTTTAAACTTTTTTTGAATTTTTTGATTTTTTTTTGATTTTTTTCGAAAAACAGAAAAAAATAAAAATAAAAAATAAAAAGGGGGAGGGGGGAATGAAGATTAGGGTTTTAAGATGAGAGTGACAGCAATTCTCTCAGATCTCAGAACTTATCCACTTCGAATCAATAGGCGCTTTTAGGTTTCATCAGTATCAAGTGGTGGGTAGAGCACTTCCGACTGTAACGGATGAGCACCCGAAGATTTTTCGGATGAAGCTTTCGGTAATATGGCTGAGCGGCGGTTGAGCTTAATATGGGTGGAGCTCGACAGATGGGGAGGATGACAAGGGGTGAGGGGGTGAGCGGCGGCCTGGTCAACGAAGGAGGACATGGCGGAGGGTCGACAGGAGGCTTGCCAGAGAAGAAGGTTGTAGATCTTGTGGGTTTCGGGGTTGGGAGTTGACGATGATTGGGTGAGTGGCGATGTAGATCTGGTGGGTTTGTGATGGCGAAGAAGGGTGAGTGTGCTGACGGTGGGGCTACCGATGGCTACTGTTGTTGAGCGGTGGTGGGTTGCGGCGCCGAGATGAAGAAGAAGACGGGAAGCAGATGTTGCCATGTTGAACACGGGAAGGAGAGTTGGATCTGTGCAGGTGTTGAAGATGGCTACTGCTGTTGTTGGATCTCAGCGAAGATGACGATTTTTTTTTATTTTTCTTATTTTTTATTTATTTATTATTATTATTTTGAATTCTACGGTTTGGGGAAGAACGACAAAATTTGTATAACCTGACTTTGATACGATGTTAAGATAAATCAGAGTGATAAAAACAATACTAAATATTGAATTGAGAAATAACTGAGTACAATATCTCCTATATACAGGAAAGAACCAAATACAAAACTAGCCCACTACCCAATGTGGGACTATAATATCTAACAGCTAAGCTTATTGCCGAAAAGGCTTAGAAGGAGTAAGAGGACCGGCTCAAGCTTGCCCGAGGATGAGGTTTAGAAGCTGCATTTGGAGTTTGACCAGAACAAGGTGCATGTCCAAGAATTGAACAAGAAATTCGATAGCTTTGCCTCCCGGGTTCAGACCATGGAATCATCTAAGAAGAAGCTGAAGGGAGAGGTTTAGTTTACCCATTCTGCCTCTGCAAGTGAGGACACTTAATACAAGACTGTAATGACCGCTAATAACAAGAATTTTAAATTGTTGATGGTCCTAAAGGATGAAAAGGCCAATCTCAAGAAGAAGTATGATGCTTCGCAAGCAGCCGTGATAGCCGCAGGTGGTAGCTCAATGATTTGAGCCTTTAATGGTCTGAAGAAACACCTTATGGAAAACTATCCTGTGGCATCGAGTGGGCAAAGATAATACCGGCCCTGCTTCCAAAGGATGATGATGGGGAAGGAGGTAGCTAGGAGGCTGGTGGTGGCGAGGATGTGGGGGAGAGGTCAGACACTGATACGACGGTGACAGATGAAAGGGTAGATGATGACCAGTAACAACGCCAATGTATCTGACTTCTTAGTGTATTTTTCGATGAGGATGTTGATGATGATTTGTTTAAAACAATTCTGATGTTTTTTTTTGGAAACAATTGCTAAATCTTTGCTCGTACTCTATTTAAGTTATTCATGCTTTATATTTTGTGCATTCTGGGATTTTAGTTCTGGATCTTATTGTGTTTTGACTTTGTACGTTCCTCTTGTTGTTTGCATGGTTTTGCAATGGTAAACTTTGCTGGAGAGGTGTCGAGCAGAGCCCTTAGAGTGAGCTTGCTGGCGAGGTGCCGAGCAAAGCCCTAGAGATAAACAGTGGTTATTCAGCCAAGATCAATGTTGTTAGGAAAACATGGTTCTTGAGATTTCTCATTAATTGAGCATTGATATTAACAGTGGTCGACTCAAAAAGCTGGGAGAATCTCTACTGATAATAACTTCTGAGGTTACTGATGTGCTAGCTTTTGTAGATGTCTTCCCCTTTCAAAGTGGATAGCATGTAACGGCCAAGGACAACAACAATTTTGATGCGATAAGATCCCTCCCATCTTGGAGTTAGTTTTCCCGTAGGGTGATTAGGTTCAGAAACTTCTGCCTTGCGCAACACCAAATCACCTACTTGGAAGGTGTGATTCTTGATCTGTCTGTTGTTGTACCTTGATGTTCGAGCTTGGTATGCTGCGTTTCTTTTAGCATCATAGCCTTTGAGTACCTCAAGAGGTCCATGTTCATTTTGAGGCCTTCTTCTGCCTAGCTCAGATTATGATAACCCACCCTGTAAGACTGAATAACAACTTCTGTGAGAATCACTGCTTCGGTTCCAAAGGCTGAATTAAATGGTTGTACATCGTTCTCTCCTTTCAGGTAGTTCTATATGCCCATAAGACCTCTAGCAGTGCTTCATCCAACGACCCTTTTGCTTCATCGAGGTTCTTCTGCAAATTCTGCAGAATAGTCTTGTTCTTGGCTTTTGCTTGACCATTAGAGTGATGGTATGCTACATAACTAAATTTGAGCTTTATTGCGCGCTCTGCACAAAGAGCCTTGATTTTTGCGTTATCGAAGTAGTTTCTGTGATCTGCTATCAGAACCTGGGAAGTCCGAAGCGACTGATGATATTCTTCCATAAGAACTGTCTGACAAATTCTGCTGATATTGTTATGTATGCTTCATCTTCCTCCCACTTTGTGAAGTAAGTAGTGGAGAGAAGTATGTAACTTCTTGGGCTTATTGTTCACAAAGTGTCTGAGGGTTTCAAGTCCCCATTGAAAGAATGGGAGTGGACTCTCCACTGATCTTAAGGCTTCCACATGCAGGTGAGAGATATTGTCAAACCTCTGGCACTTGACAACTTCTTTATGAATTCCATTGAATCTTTGGTCATGCGTGGTTAGATATATCCTTGATAGATGGCTTTATGGGCGAGGGATTGCCCTCTGGAGTGATTTCCACATATTCCTTCATGGAATTCTCTCATTAAATAGTTTTAATGTTCTTCGTTTAAACACCTCGGAAATGGCATAGTGAAAGCTCTCTTGAGGAGTTTGTCACCATCCAGCACATACCGTAGACATTTTCTTTGGAGTTTTATAGCCTCCCAATGTCTTCTGGTAGAGTTTCGTCCATCAAATAGTTGTTTATGGGGTCCATCCGCGAGGGGTTTGTAGGTTCTATAAGGAGAGTGGTTTCTGTTTGAGCACTTGGTTCATTGAGAAATTCAACCCAAGCGGTTCTTGATAGTTTGATGGATGCAAAGCTTAATCGAGCCAGTGTCTCTAACCTTAAGTTATCTGCTCGTAGGTTTTTTTACAAAGTCAACCTTCTTGAACTTTCCGACCAATGCATTGACGATATGAAGATATCTTACTATTGCGGGTATTCCCCTTGCACTTGCTTTATAACTAACTGGGAGTCATTGTGTGCTTTTAGGGCTCTGCACCTGCTGCCTTAGCTACATCCATCCCTCGGATCAACGCCTCATGCTCTTCCTCATACTCTGCTTCATTGTTAGAGGCTTTCCAAAGCGTAGAACATACTCCATGGTAAAATAGTCAGGGCCTTCTATGACAAGCCCCGCCACACTACCAGTTTTAGTGGAAGATTCAGGCATGATGATTGCCCAAATAGTGGTCCCATCTTTCTCTATCTCGAGAATGACACTCGACTGGTCTGGGGGGCGACAGAGGCATTTGGAGATAAATTCAACCAAGGCTTGGGCTTCAATGGCGGTCCTGGGTTTGTAGGAGATTTCGAACTCATTGAGTTCAACTGGACAAGCTATCAATCTTCCAGAGAATTGGGTCCCTATAAATTCCTGCTTGAGGGGTTGATTTGCCAAGGTCACAATGGAAAGGGAGTGGAAATAGTGTCTTTGTTTTCGGTCCATCATGACTACTACTAATTGATCTCTTCACCAGTGCATATCTTGTCTCAGCTCCCTGATATAGACTGACGTATTATACATGCATTTGCAGGTCCGCATTATCCACCACGAGAACAAAGTGCATCGCCGAGTCTGTAACAATGAAGTACTTGTACAACTTTTCTCCTTCCGCCGGTTTTGTTAGCAAAAGGGGATTCGCTAGGTACACCTTTACCTATTCAAAATATTGCTTGGCATTCCTCGTTCCATTCGAACGTAGTTTGCTACAATTTCCTGGTGAGCTTGTAGAAGGGCAGAGTGTTGTCTGCCAGTTTTGAGAAGAACCTTTCAAGGGACACAAGTTCCCTGCCAGATTATGAACTTGTTTCAAGCTGTCTATAGTGCCATTTCGACGATGAATTTGGTCTTCTTTGGGTTGGCTTCAATACCTCTGTTTGTTACCACGAATACATGGAACTTTCCTGAAGAGACTCCGAAGGCACACTTAGCCAGGTTATGTTTCATGTTGTTTTCCCTAAGTCTATTGAATGTCTCCCTCAGATCCTTTAGATGGTTGTATGGGTTTTGAGATTTTACTAGCATCGACATAGACTTCCATGATTCTGCCGATATGTGGCTTGAAAAGTTTTTCCATCAAGCTTTGATATGCTGCACCAGTGTTCCTCCATTTGGAATACATTCCTTTATAACAATACATTCCTTTGTCAAGGATGAATGATGCTTTTTCTTCATCACTCTGGTCCATTTGGATCTGATTATATCAGGAAAAATCATCCATGAAGCTTAGCCTGGCGTACCTTGTTGCCATGTCTATTATTTGATCAATACTCGGCAGGGGAAAGCTATCTTTTGGCACACCTTGTTTAGATCTGAGAAGTCCACACGCATTCTTCGATTGTCATTGTTCTTTTTGACCAACACGACATTTGCTAACCAATGAGGTGGTGCATCTTCCGAACGAAACCGGGATCTTTGAGTCGGCCAACTTCAACCTCCGTGGTTTTTTGTCATTCCAAGCCCATTTTTCTCTTCTTCTATCTCTTCCGTGGATGGTCTAGATTAACATACAGCCTGTGGGTTATCGCTTCAGGGCTTATGACTATGAGATCAGGCACCGTCCATGCAAACACGCCCGAGTATTCGAGTAGGAGGTTTATCAGAGCTTTCTCTTCATTGGCTGGGAGTTTGGCTGTAATTTGTACTACTTTGTCTTCACCCTCCAACTGAATGTTCACCAATTCATCACCTGGTTCCACCTTCATACCCCTATTTTCTGTGCGATGGTCATAATCAGTTGCCAGAATTGTCATTACCTTCTGTACCATAAGGAGTTCATGTAACATTGTTTTGCGGTATGTTGCTTACCCACTATCTTTCTGATCCCCTCCTTGGTGGAAAATTTGATGGCCATGTGGTAGGTTGACACTTCCGCTTTGATTGTGTTTAGGGAGTGTCTTTCAAGTATTATGTTGTATGAGGCATCTGTTGGGATTGGGACGTCAACCAATGCCCGTTGTCGCAGCGAAACTAAATAGAGCAATGAGGAAGTCGAAGTAGATGAGACAAGTCAATTGAACAAGCAAGTAGATCCACCAATCTAACACAAACACACCGATGACTTATTCCGGTTAGCTTTTGCTTAATCCGGGGGAAAATATAGGGATATCTGATATTCAACTAGAAGAGATTATAAAAAGTTATTGATTCACTCAATACAAGAAATTAAACTCACTCACTAAGAACCATATCTCTCTCGAGCCTCTCTTTGCAATAGAGAAAATAATCTATGAAGTAACTTTCCTTCATATTGGAGGAATTTACAATATATATATATATATATATATATATATATATATATATAGAAGAATAGAGAGAAACCTAGGTCTAATCTTAATTCTCAGTCGTCTGATATAATCTGGAAAAGAAGTAACTGAATAGGAGCCGTACAATTTAACTTGGAGTTGAATATTGGGCTGAAACGGCCTAGCAAATCGAAGCCAAAAAACGAACACAGCGCCGCGGGCGGTTATCTGTTCAATAAGACCGGTCGACCGTCCACCTTTCGGCCAAACCCAGTGTAACTGCGGTAGGGGGGGTGCGGTCGGGGGTGCGGTCGAGCACAACATAGGACAGTCGCCCGCAACATAGCTTGCACCTTGCTGCTGCTGTTTTCTTCTACTTTCTTCGATGCTTCGACCTCCGTGCTTTATCTTACCTTCTTCTAATCTGAAAAACGAGTATTCAAGACACGATCCTAACAAACTCCACCTTGGATTGCATACGAGTGCTATCACATGATGTATCATTCATCTATAAACTCTAAGGGATTCCACTTGCAAAAAGACTTAGAACAATAGCTTTTTCTTCTAATTGAAATGATCTCTACCCAATCTCACAAATTCTAGTATACCCCTTCAAGGGTAAACCTCCGTAGGCATACTCACGAAGTTGCCAAACACCGCACGAACTCCGCCTACCCTTAGGCTTTCTCCACCTCTCGACGATATTCGAACGTCGTGGTCTCTTTTCGATGAATCTAGTTGCAACAAACTAGCTGAGCTTGCGAGAATAACGGGAAAAGAAGCAATACTTGCACAAGTATTTCGGATTCTCCAAAGCTTGTATAGATTATTTTGGCTTGGCCCAACCACTCTCATACCTCTAATTACCTTACGACGACCCTGAAAAACAGACAGAACTCCACATCGAGCTGTATACCTATAATCCCGTGCATCAAGAGCTTCCAAGGAAATCAGATTTCGTTTCAGCAGAGGAATATGCAAAACATCCCTTAAAGTGAACATTTTAGACCTGACATCTTCAACTCAACTGTCCCCTCACCTATTACTTCACAAATCTCCCCAGTTTCTGTTGTCTCACAACGTCCCGTAGTAGACTTATAAGTAGAAAACAACTCCCTCTCAGAGCAAATATGAGAAGAACTCCCTGAGTCAAGAAACCAACTAGAATCCACTTATAAAGAATTTTAAACAAGAAAACACGAATCACCTGAATCAAAGGCACTAACCACATTAGCATCTGAATTCCCATTCTTTGTGCTCTCTTGATTTTGCAATTTCCACAGTGTTTCTTGATATGTCCTGACCTCTTGCAATATCGGCAACGGATCGAATCCTTTTGCAAAGCACTTTGTCTTCTCCCTGAAGGACCATCCACTGCTAGACAACTTATGGGAATAGACGGTGATTTCTGAGTCTCCTTCCTAAGTTAATTTTTCTTTAATGCTTTGATTATACTATATACTGAAATACTCTCTTTGGCAGATCTACCATGTAACATGGTAGTGATCAAAGGTTCGTACGAATCCGGTAGTGAATATATCAGGTTGAAAGCTTTATCTTCCTCACACACATCTGCGTAGATCGCCTTAAGTTCAGATAATACGTTATTGAACTCTGTAATGTGGCCTTGAAGATCGGTACCTTCCTTCATAGATAAACGAAATAACTTCCTCTTCCAATGCATCTGATCTAATAATGACGAACCAGAGTAGTCAGCTATGGGTTTTTCCCACAAACTCACCGCATCTGTTTCTTCAAGAAATCTGCACTTGACCTCGTCAGCCAAGGATAGTCGGATCAGACTTATGGCTCTTTCACGAATATCTTCCCAACCGTTATCCTTCATATCAGTTGGCTTTTCTTTCTTCCTAATGGCTAACTGCAAACGTTCTTGAACAAGAACATAATACATGTCAGTCTTCTAATGATTGAAATTGATTTTTCCATCAAACTACTTGATCTTCAAAATACTGTGGCCTGTTATCTTAACCAAGGGACTTGGCAACCTGAAGCTCTGATACTAGTTATTGGGATTGGGGAGTCAACCAATGCCCATTGTCACAGCAGAACTAAATAGAGCAATGAGGAAGTCGAAGTAGATGAGACGAATCAATTGAACAAGCAAGTAGATCAACCAATCTAACACAAACACACCGATGACTTATCCCGGTTAGTTTTTGCTTAATCCGGAGGGAAATATAGGGAGATCTGATATTCAACAAGAAGAGATTACAAGGAGTTATTGATTCACTCAATACAAGAAATTAAACTCACTTACCAAGAACTATCTCTCTCTCGAGCCTCTCTTTGCAATGGAGAAAATAATCTATGAAGTAACTCTCCTTCTTATTGGAGGAGTTTATAATATATATATAGAAGAATAGAGAGAAACCTAGGTCTAATCTTGATTCTCAGTGTAATACCATGATTTTTCAATTAATGAAAAATTATTTATTTTGCACGTAGTGTGCACTTGCAATATTTTGGGTTGAATTATTTTTATAATGATGTGTATAAATATTTAATTAGGTGTTCTCAAATTATTTTGTACAAAAAGCCTTTCTTTAAAGCCTTATTTTAATTTAATGAAAAAGCCTTTTTCTTAAAAAGCCCAAAAATGTATTTTATTTTATTTATTTTAATAAACTATTTTGGCCCAAAAAGAAAGCCCATGAATTAATCTCTTTTAATTAAACTTGTCATGTAGAAGACTTTTTTTAACTAATTTATTTTTATACAAATTAAAAATGTACAAATTTTTGGCCTAGTTGCATGCACGTGCACTACACGTACACGTGCAATGCACACTCTTCTTTTGAGGCCGGGATGCATTCTTTTGGAGGGAGATTTGATTTTTGTCATGGTGATCATGGAGGTAGTTTTATGGATGTGGGTAGTTTTTCTAACTCCTACTTTGATCTAGGCCCTTCATTCTACAACCAACCACTCAATCTTGGCCCTCCATCTCACCCATTCTCTAGTATAAATACCCCCCTCTCATGGCTATTTTCATATGCAAATTATATTTCCAAGCTATAGTATTATTGTAGTAATAGTGTGAGTTATAAAAGATAGAGAGTTTGTGTGGGTTTTGCTTGCTTGGAGTGGCCGGCTATCACAAAGGGGAGCATTCGGTTTGTGCTAGGAGGCTTGGAGCTTGTGCGCGCTTTTGGCTAGGAGGTGGTGCTTTCATTTGCAAGGCTTGTGTTGTTTAGTTCTCTCCATTCAAGGTGGGTAAAACTTTCATATTTCTAATGTAGGAATCTATGCTAGTTTTAATTACCAACACTATGCATGAAAAATACTAATAAGAACACACTTAAATTGAAAAGTTAGTGTATGAATTGATTGAAATGATGTGATTAACTTGTGTGAAATTCTAACATGAAATTAAATTGTATGTAGAATTCTCCATGATTATTAGTTTGAATGAATGATGGAGGAATATTGCTAGCATGATGCATGAAAATTTCCAATTAGATCGCTTGTAAATTGTATGGTTGAAGCATGAAATTGATTAAGAAAATGGCACACTCTAATTTGAAAAGAGAGTTTTCTTGAATGATTGAGTTGTAATTATGATAATTAATGAGTAGTAGTATACTTTGTGACGTAGATGAACTAATGAAATTATTTTGTTATCATTAAAGAAGAACCACTCAAAAATTGGTAGTTTTGAGTTTACCTATTCATATGCTAAATAAACCTTTATGTTGATATGGGTATGGATAAATCCAAAAATGTATGTGTTGTGAATAAGAATTAATAACAGTGAATTATCATAAGAAATTTGTGGATAAAAAGGGATTAGAAGACTAATTGATTATTCAATGTCGAAAATAAAAGATACGGTAGTCTTAATGAACAATTTATTAAATTGTGTGGAAAAATTATGTTTTTAGTACAAAAAATTATTTTATACTTGCTGTTATAAAGATCAGGTAAAGGAGATTTAATCTGGAATTTTCCAGTAGTTTTATAAAGGCAATATGAAACTAAGTTAATTTGAACATCGAGTTGTTCTTTTAAACAGTATGAATATGAAACTTATGGGTTTTTATTGGGTAGTGTGACAACCCGAGCTACTATCTCAGGCGGTCACTGACCGCGGTTGGCTTCTCTGGAGTGAGCGGTTCAAACCCTGTGTTCACAACATTTTTTTTTACCATTTGAAAATATATATATAACTTCGACCCGAAAGCACATATACTGAATTCGCCCCCTTCATATCGCTAGCACAGTTCGGCCATGCGGCAGGTGCTCTTGGCTCTCTTTCTGTTGTGCTTGGGTTCGATTCTTGCTATCGGCATATATAAAAAATATTTTTTTGGGAGTTTTAGATGTCCAAAAAATGTGGAAAAAATATGGTAATTCTCATAAAAATGTAAGGAATTTTATAAGAATGATTTGGGTATTATTTGAATAAATGTAACTATGGTTTGGAGTCAAAATGCATATATAGACATATGGTTCTATGTGGATGATTAATATGAAACTATAACTTGAAAGAATAAGTGAATTGGCACATTAAGAGTTGATTTGGCAAAAGAGATGTAGTTGTGTGACATGATGTAATTATTTTCTCACTTGTGGAATAATATGAAATGTGTACATTATTTAGTAATGTGAAATTATCATGATGTGACAATTAATAAGTATATGAAATTTTTGTGTAATTATGGACTTGTGAACAAAATGAGAAATCATGAATTGAAAGAGGATATACAAATGAGTATGAGAACTCGATATGGAAATTGTATAAATTGAAGATTGTGAAATGAAATTTGAAATAGAATAGCTAAGTCTCCCCGGCATCGAGAAATGAAATAAAGTGAAATTAGACCAAGGTTGGTCAAGATGAAATGAATGAATAAGTCCGGTTGATGGAGAGGCTAACTCTAGAGATTAATTTTGTTCATGATTTTTAATAAAACTAAGGACTAGTGCATAGTGAAGATGTGATGAAAGTAAGAGAAAAACATTGAGTATGAGGGCCCTGGGTAGCGGCGAGAGCGTATCCCAGGAATTCCCATGAGGAGTCTGGGTGAGGATACTGCTCCAGAGTACCGTCCCAGTGGCGACGCTCGTGGGATGTTTGAAGACTACGGGTGGTGTCATGTTTATGGTGAGAGCGTATCCCAGGAATTTCCATGATGAGTCTGGGTGAGGATACTACTCCAGAGTGCTTAGACATGAGTTCGTAGGTCAGATAACATCTAGGATACTTACCGTAATTACAGTAGTAGATTAAATCATAACGGGGGATTGAACCCTATAAAGATGAAGAACGAATAATGGCTTGCCCTCGGACCTATGTAGTATGGGATGCATAGAATCCGAACAAGTGCGCATTAGTGTCATGTAACATTAATAAATGCATTAAGGATTAAGTGCACAATCACAACACGACATCAATAGGGTAGTCCCTTTAGTTTGAATGTGACAAGTTTGTGTTTGCTAAATATGAAAAGTTAAGTTATACTATTTCCGGCATAGAGAGGATGGCCGTGTATAATGTTCGTCGGTTGAATAAACTGACGTACCCACAGTCTTATATGCAGGTAAATGTCATGTTAAAGATTAAAGAGGAATGGATGCTTAAAGATTATATCATGCTGTTGTACTTGTATTCAATTGTTGTATTTTACTTCCGCTGTGCAAAAGAAAGATGTAATTATGATGTAAACTCTGATGTATGATGAAAAGTTTTAATTTCCCTGTAAAATCGTACTAAAGAAAGTGAAAAGATCCTGTAGAACATCTCGAATTCAGTGTATTTGGGATTCGGGGCATTACACTCAGTCGTTCGATATTACCTAGAAAAGAAGTAACTGAATAGGAGCCGTACGATCTAACTTGGAATTGAATATTGGGCTGAAATGAACTAACAAATCAAAGCCCAAAAACAAACATAGCACTGCAGATGGTCGACCGTCCAACAAGACCGGTCGACCGTCCACCTCTCGGTCAAACCCAGTGCAACTGCGGTAGGAGGGTGCGGTCGACCGCAACATAGAACAGTCGACCGTAACATAGCATGCACCTTGCTGCTACTATTTTTTTCTACTGTCTTCGACGCTTCGACCTCCGTGCTTCATCTTACCTTCTTTTAATCTGAACAACGAGTATTCAAGACACATCCTAACAAACTCCATCTTGGATTGCATACGAGTGCTATCACATGATGTGTTATTCATCTCCAAACTCTAATGAATTCCACTTGCAAAAAGACTTAAAACAATAGCTTCTTCTTCTAATTGAAATGATCTCTACCTAATCTCACAAATTCCAGTATACCCCTTCAAGGGTTCACCACCATTGGCATACTCACAAAGTTGCCAAACTCCGCACGAACTCCACCTACCCTTAGGCTTTCTCCACCTCTCGACGATATTCGAACGTCGTGGTCTCGTTTCGATGAATCTAGTTGCGGCAAACTAGCTGAGCTTGCAAGAATAACGAGAAAAGAAGCAACACTTACGCAAGTATTTCGGATTTCCCAGAACTTGTAGAGATTGTTTTGGATTGGCCCAACCACTCTCATACCTCTAATCACCTTACAACGACCCTAAAAAAAGACAGAACTCCACCTCGAGCTGTGTACCTACAACCCCGTGCATCAAGAGTTCCCAAGAAAATCAGATTCCATTTCAGCAGAGGAATATGCAAAACATCCCTTAAAGTAAACATATTTAGACCTGGCATCTTCAACTCAATAGTCCCCTCACCTACTACTTCATAAATCTCCCCAGTTCCCATTGTCACACAACGGTCCGTAGTAGACTTTTAAGTAGAAAAAAACTTCCTCTCGGAGCAAATATGAGAAGAACTCCCCAAGTCAAAAAACCAACTAGAATCCAGTTCTAAAGAATTTTAAACAAGAAGACACGAATCACCTGAATCAAAGGCACTAACCACATTAGCATCTGAATTCCCATTCTTTGCGCTCTGTTGATTCTGCAATTTCCAACAGTGTTTCTTGATATGCCCTGGCCTCTTGCAATATTGGCAACGGATCGAATCCTTTTGTAAAGCACTTTGTCTTCTCCCTGAAGGACCATCCACTGCTAGACAACTTGTAGGAATAAACGGTGATTTCTGAGTCTCCTTCCTAAGTTAATTTTTCTTTAATGCTTTGATTATACTATATACCGAAATACTCTCTTTGGCAGATCTATCGTGTAGCATGGTAGTGATCAAAGGCTCGTACGAATCCAACAGTGAATATATAAGGTTGAAAGCTTTATCTTCCTCACACACATCTGTGATGATCGCCTTAAGTTCATATAATGCCTTATTGAACTCTGTAATGTGGGCTTGGAGATCGGTACCTTCCTTCATAGATAAACGAAATAACTTCATCTTCCAATGCATCCGATCTAATAACGACGAACCAGAGTAGTCAGCTATGAGTTTCTCCTACAAACTCGCAAAGTTAGTTTCTTCAAGAAATCTGTACTTGACCTCGTCCGCCAAGGATAGTCCGATCAGGCTTATGGATCTTTCACGAATATCTTCCCAACCATCATCCTTCATATCAGTTGGGTTTTCTTTCTTCTTAACGGCTAACTGCAAACGTTCTTGAACAAGGACATCATACATGTCGGTCTTCCAAAGACTGAAATTAATATTTCCATTGAACTCCTTGGTCTTCAAAATATTGTGGCCTGTCATCTTAACCAAGAGACTCGACAACCTGAAGCTCTAATACCAGTTGTTGGGATTGGGGCGTCAACCAACGCCTGTTGTCGTAGCGGAACTAAATAGAGCAATGAGGAAATCGAAGTAGATGAGACGAATCAATTAAACAAGCAAGTAGATCCACCAATCTAACACAAACACACCGATGAGTTATCTCGGTTAGCTTTTGCTTAATCCAGGAGGAAATATAGGGAGATCTGATATTCAACTAGAAGAGGTTACAAGGAGTAATTGATTCACTTAATACAAGGAATTAAACTCACTCACCAAGAACTATCTCTCTCTCGAGCCTCTCTTTGCAATGGAGAAAATTATCTATGAAGTAACTCTCCTTCATATTGGAGGAGTTTACAATATATATAAAAGAATCAAGAGAAACCTAGGTCTAATCTTGATTCTCATTCGCCCGATATAACCTGCAAAAGAAGTAATTGAATAGGAGCCGTACGATCTAACTTGGAGTTCAATATTGGGCTAAAACGACCTAACAAATTGAAGCCCAAAAACGAACACAGCGCCATGGGCGGTCGACCGTCTAACAAGACCGGTCGACTGTCCACCTCTCAGCCAACCCAGTGCAACTGTGGTCGGGGGTGCGGTCGACCGCAACATAGCCTGCACCTTGCTGCTGCTATTTTCTTCTACTCTCTTCGATGCTTCGATCTCCATGCTTCATCTTACCTTCTTCTAATCTAAACATTCTAATATGAACAACGAGTATTCAAGACACAATCCTAACAGAATCTACGTCAAAGACTAAGAATTCTATCATGTGGATAGTTTGTCTATCGAATGAAACATGCAACATGATGATTCCCTCTACCTAGATAGAATGGTTCGTGAAGCCAATTAGGGGTGTGAAATGAGGTTTCAGCTAATTCCTTTCTCACTTCAAATTTTCAAAGCAATCAGGGAACATGATGTCTGCTGAGCTACCCGTATGACCAGAATTTGGTGGACAACCCGGTCTAACACCTGGATCGATATTACAAGAGGATCGTCCATGTTGGATTCGACGCCTTTTAGATCTTCATCGGAGAAAGAGGTGGAGGAAAATCTCTTCTGACTCTTCTCTCCTACAGAGAAAACATTTCCTCGACCAAAGGTTGGGCCTTTTCTTCCAGCCAGTTTCCCACCGGCCATGGTAGTGATGGCATAATCGTCACGTGGGTCTTCGAACATGACGAGTGTGGATGACTAACCATCCACCCAATTTTGTGCTTTCTCTATTTCTAGTGTTGTGTTGCGATTGATTAGGATTGGGAAGGAAGCTCTTGAGGTAACCCTGTTTAATAAGGTCTTCAATATCTACCCTACACATGTGGCATTCTTCAGTTGTGTGTCTGTGGTCCCTATGATAGTCACAATACTTTCTGGGATTCTGTAGGTGTGGTGGTTTATTTGTCCGGAGAGATTCGGTTGTGAGATATCCGAGGCTTTGGGCTTCTTGTAACAGCTGGGCCCCCAATATCAGAAACCTAGAAAAAATTTCGTTGTGTCGGTGTTTTCTTCGGTTGGGAGGTCCCTGATAGTGGTTTTCAACTTGTGTCCTCCTATTGCCTCTAGGTTCGGGTTTCTATTACTTGCTCAGGCTTTCCTAATTCCGATCCTCCTCTTTCGATCGAGACTCTGATCGTTCAATGGGAGTATGTGGCATCGACATTGACTTTCTTAGCTTGTTCATCTTATCCTCAAGTTTTATGAATTTCTCGGCCCTCTCCATAAAATCTTCCATATTGGACACATCTTTCTTGGCAATGGATTATACAGACTCCTTGTTGGCAAATCTTGCGACGATAGCTACCATCGCGATTGCGTCGTCCACTTGCTCAGCCTTCAACAGTTACCCATTGAACCTCTTCAAATACCCCTTTAGTGATTCACCTTCCCTTTGATGCATTCTGAGTAACTGGTTGGTGAATATTTTCCTACTTCTGTTGTTCCCAAATTTGGTCTCAAGGGCTCTCGCCATTTGTCGGAAAGATGTGATGCTATCCCTTCTAAGTGAGTCATACTAATCTCGTACTGCTTTTTGCAGAGTAGTGAGAAAAGCATGACACAAATGTTACATTAGTCACTTCTTGCAGAGCCATGGTAGTCGGAAAGTGTCGAATATGGTCCCTTGGATTTGTTATGCCTTCGTAAGATTCCAAATTCGATGACAGTTAGAACTTCTCAGGATGTTCTGCGTCACAGATGTTGGGGTGGAGTGGACTGTCGAGGTCATTTTTATTCTGTGGGGTTCTTGGATCCTATGGCCCGACTTGGAACGAAGGATCATTCCCAAGATTTCTGTATCACTTTTCTTGTTGTACCGTAAGGGATCTTCCACATCTTCTTCCTCCTCTTGGAGGGCCAAGGTCTTGCCAAGGGATTGACCACAAAGAACAATGGAACATCTGGATTTTCTTAAAGCTGCTTCAAATACACAGTCATTTGGGAAATTTGTTGGTTGGACCTAACCTGACTCGCACATGTCCTGAAGCTGCCGGTCGATGGAGCCCTCCCCAGGGTGATGGCTAGTGAAGACGGTGAATCGTCCACCCAGTCTTCGATGATTGGTGCATCTTTGTCGGTTGTGGATGGGATACCGTCCACCTAATGTTCCTTGCGCGAGGTGGTGGTTACGTGTTTGATAAGGGTGATGAAGGTTCCGGGGGGGGGGGGGGGGATTAGGAGGGTTTGGCGAGGCATCCGTAGTGTAGAGTGTGGGTTATCTGGAGTAGGTTTTAAGGTAGGTCTTTCTTCTAGCACCAATGTTTTGGGCTTGTTGGTGAGGCACGAGTCTGATCCATATGAGGTTGCTTTGTGGTAGGAGATTTGGATTTGGTGGGTTCCCTTCTTAAGGGGAACTGCACAAGCACGAAGGGAATAACTTGTTAGGAGAATGGCTGGGGTCCGACCAATCGCCCTATGATGCCTAAGTCTTGTACTTGCACAGGAGAAAAGGAAGGAATTTGGGTTAGGGTTTTATAACATTATCTCACTTATGTAGACATTGGGGGGGGGGGGGGGGGAGGGGGGTATTTATAGGAGGTTGTTGGGATTACTCTCCTATGGGTGAATTACACTTGATTGTCTGGGATGATGACACATGTAAAGTCTCCTTTGTCCGGATGTGTTTTACTTGGGATTCATACCATATTGCAGGTGTGCTTTTGTTCTTTATCATGGACTTAGGCTTAGACATGCCTGACTTGTGGGCCTCCTATACAACTACTAATCATCACTGGTTTCAAGCAGTCTCCCTCTCACTGTGCATGTGTTATATGGAAAACATTAGCCTCGTCCAATGCTTCCATCATCTTTACTTTATTTTACTAGGCCCTAACTCACAGGGAGAACCAGAAAATAGCTTTAGTGATAATGAAATATTGGATTGATAATCAGAGTTGAACACTTTGGAGTTCCTCTCTAACCGGAGACTAACATACTGTAGTAGTAATCAAGCACCACATGTGAGCTAAATGAGGTCTAGAGAGGCCAAAACACCAAGATGAGAAGTAGTCATGGATGGAAGTAGAAAGTGACCTAATGTGCAACAAGTTCTGGAAGTAAACCCATAGTTCAACTGGCGCCCGGATTAGATATCAAATCCAAACTCGAATCGTTAGTAACTTTTCAATCAAATATAATACACAGAGCATCTAATAAACCACAAACTTATTTACTTGCGCAACTGAAACAAAATTTACAATAATAAATGATCCTCAAATCAACCTCCTTGAAATAACCACCGGTCGGCCTCTCGATCATTTACAACTTCCTGCAAACTCGTTGATATGGCTAAAAATAGGATTAAATCGGGACCGTTCACATCGGACACGAATCTTAAAGCTCAGGGGTAAAACGGTAATTTCACATACAAATGGGTCCGAAACGGGTACTGGGTCTCCTTCTCACAGATCCAATAACCCACGAACGGATCCACCTCAACTGGGTACGGGTCCCAACCCGAAACACACCCAGTCCAGAAAAGATAGAATTAGGGTTTCTGATTAATCCTAATCAACGACTCTGATTCACATCTATCTTTTCACCGGGAATTAAGGGATTACATTCCTAATCTGTTTACTAGGAGAATATTCCTTATCAGATCACAGGAATCACATTCCTTATCTGATCCCAACGGCGACTATAAATACCCCACACCCATCTCCATTAAGAGGTAATCAATCTTTTTCTAGTTAAACGCTCTCTCATAATCATTTCTGGTTACTGACTTGAGCGTCAGAGGGTGCATCGCCGGGATCAACCTCGGTGTCTCGTACTTCCTTGCAGGTGAACGGCGGGAGTCAACGGTCAAGCTCCGGCGGAACAGGTTAGGTGTTTGCTATTCAGGTTTTCCAAGAACTCACAAATTCTATCTGTTTGCCCCCACACCGAAATTAGCGGCAACAGATTGGCGCCGTCTGTGGGAAACCATACGAATAGCAGCCCCTCCTCTTTCCGTTGGTCAGATCTTCTCCAGCCATGCCTCCTAGGAAAGTAAGATCCAGAGGGTCCAACCGTGGACCCAACCCCGCCGATCAGCAAGAGGTAGTCCCCGTCCAACCCGCTCCGCAGCAGGGACAACCCCCGCTTCAAGTAGAGGACCCTCTTCAACAAGATCAGCCTCTCCCTCAGAATCAACAACCCCCCAAGGGTCCTTCTGGTCCACAGAATGCCGGTGCGGGGGGCTCCCGCATGAAGCAACCTCTCCATCAAGACCACGTCTCCATACACAACGCCTCTACGGATTCCATGGCCTCTCACAATCCTCAAAACCGGCAGAAGTTGGAGGACTTACGCCACCGTCTGGACGAGAAGCGGTCCTAAGAGGGAGCCTCCCGCCAGCAACATCCGGGTGAGCAATCCCCACACCGCCGAGACTACAAAAGGTCCCATGTCCGAAGGGGAAGGAAGGAATCCCCCGAGCATCACAGAAGAAGACCACGCTCCCCCGCGGGTCGGCAGCAGCCTAGGAACGATGAGGCGCCAATCACCCGTACCGAGATCCAACGAGTTGGAGCACAACTCTCTCCTAGAGTTCCTCCTCACACTCATCCCGCAAACAGCTCTTTCCCAGAGCCGGGCTCTTCCGCTCCGCTCGCCTCCGAAGCGGACCTCTTCCCAGAGCTCACAACTCTCTTCTAGAGTTGCTCCTTAAACTTATCTCCCGAATGGCTCTCTCCCAGAGCCGAGCTCTTCGCTCTGCCCACCTCTAAGGCGGACCTCTTCTCAATGAGTTCGGAGCTCACAACTCTCTCCTAGAGTTGCTCCTCAAACTCATATCCCAAATGGCTCTCTCCCAGAGCCGAGCTCTTCGCTCCGCTCGCCTCCGAAGCGGACCTCTTATCAACAAGTTCGGAGCCCACAACTCTCTCCTAGAGTTGCTCCTCAAAATCGCCTCCCAAACGGCTCTCTTCCAGAGCCGAGCTCTCCACTCCGCTCACCTCGGAGGGGACCTCTTCTCAACGAGTTCGGAGCTCGCAACTCTCTCCAAGAGCTCCTCCTCGCACCCGTCTCACAAACGGCTCTCTTCCAGAGCCGAGCTCTCCACTCTGCTCACCTCGGAGGGGACCTCTTCTCAACGAGTTCGGAGCTCGCAACTCTCTCCTAGAGTTGCTCCCCAAACTCTTCTCCCAAATGGCTCTCTTCCAGAGCCGAACTCTTCCCTCCGCTCGCCGCCGAAGCGGACCTCTTCTCAACAAGTCCGGAGCACACAACTCTCTCCTAGAGTTGCTCCTCGAACTCATCTCACAAATGGCTCTCTTCCAGAGCCGAGCTCTTCCCTCCGCTCGCCGCCGAAGCGGACCTCTTCTCAACAAGTCCGGAGCACACAACTCTCTCCTAGAGTTGCTCCTCAAACTCATCTCACAAATGGCTCTCTTCCAAGAGCCGAACTCTTCCCTCCGCTCGCCACCGAAGCGGACCTCTTCTCAACAAGTCCGGAGCACACAACTCTCTCCTAGAGTTGCTCCTCAAACTCATCTCACAAATGGCTCTCTTCTAAGAGCCGAACTCTTCCCTCCGCTCGCCGCCGAAGCGGACCTCTTCTCAACAAGTCCGGAGCATACAACTCTCTCCTAGAGTTGCTCCTCAAACTCATCTCACAAATGGCTCTCTTCCAAGAGCCGAACTCTTCCCTCCGCTCGCCGCCGAAGCGGACCTCTTCTCAACAAGTCCGGAGCGCACAACTCTCTCCTAGAGTTGCTCCTCGAACTCATCTCACAAATGGCTCTCTTCCAGAGCCGAGCTCTTCCCTCCGCTCGCCGCCGAAGCGGACCTCTTCTCAACAAGTTCGGAGCGCACAACTCTCTCCTAAAGTTGCTCCTCAAACTCGTCTCCCAAATGGCTCTCTTCCAATCCGAGCTCTTCCCTCCGCTCGCCGCCGAAGCAGACCTCTTCTTAACGAGTTCGGACTCCAGCTTCTCCTACATGGCTGCTCCCACAACTTGCTAAGCACTTTACAACGGGTTCGGAGTCCAACACTTGGCTCGATTCTACTTCGCAAGTTCGCTCCTAAGCGGACTAGAAGTAGCTTGCCATTCGAAACTGCTCCTGCATCCCTTGAACTAACCTCACGATGGTTCGGAGTCCAGCACTCGGCTCGACTCTTCTTCCTCGGCTCGTCCTCAGACGAGCCAGGAGTAGATCGCCGTTCGAAATTGCTCCTGCAGCCGTTGAATGGATCGGAGTCCAACACTTGGCTCGATTCTACTTCGCAAGTTCGCTCCTAAGCGGACTAGAAGTAGCTCGCCATTCGAAACTGCTCCTGCATCCCTTGAACTAACCTCACGATGGTTCGGAGTCCAGCACTCGGCTCGACTCTTCTTCCTCAGCTCGTCCTCAGACGAGCCAGGAGTAGATCGCCGTTCGAAATTGCTCCTGCAGCCGTTGAATGGATCGGAGTCCAACACTTGGCTCGATTCTACTTCGCAAGTTCGCTCCTAAGCGGACTAGAAGTAGCTCGCCATTCGAAACTGCTCCTGCATCCCTTGAACTAACCTCACGATGGTTCGGAGTCCAGCACTCGGCTCGACTCTTCTTCCTCGGCTCATCCTCAGACGAACCAGGAGTAGATCGCCGTTCGAAATTGCTCCTGCAGCCGTTGAATGGATCGGAGTCCAACACTTGGCTCGGTTCTACTTCGCAAGTTCGCTCCTAAGCGGACTAGAAGTAGCTCGCCATTCGAAACTGCTCATGCATCCCTTGAACTAACCTCACAATGGTTCGGAGTCCAGCACTCGGCTCGACTCTTCTTCCTCGGCTCGTCCTTAGACGAGCCAGGAGTAGATCGCCGTTCGAAATTGCTCCTGCAGCCGTTGAATGGATCGGAGTCCAACACTTGGCTCGATTCTACTTCGCAAGTTCGCTCCTAAGCGGACTAGAAGTAACTCGCCATTCGAAACTGCTCCTGCATCCCTCAAACTAACCTCACGATGGTTCGGTGTCCAGCACTCGGCTCGACTCTTCTTCCTCGGCTCGTCCATAGACGAGCCGAAAGTAGATCGCCGTTCGAAATTGCTCCTGCAGCCGTTGAATGGTTCGGAGTCCAACACTTGGTTCGATTCTACTTCGCAAGTTCGCTCCTAAGCGAACTAGAAGTAGCTCGCCATTCGGAACTGCTCCCACAACCTTAAACTAATCTAACGATGGTCGGGGTCCTATGGCTTGACTTTACTTCACCGGCTCGTCCTTAAACAGGTCGGAGGAAGATGGCCATTCCGAACTGCCCCCACGACCATCCGAGCCGAGCTACCCATCTACCGCCAAGCAAAGCAGATGAAGAGCGAGAAGAAAAAGAGGCTAACGGGTCAGGGTCGGATCCAATACCCTCGGTCCGACCCATACCCTTCTTAGCTCCTTCATTCTTCTCCTTCTTCAGTCTTCCCGCCAAAAGTACCCAACACTTCTGCTCTTCTTCACTGTGCGAAAGAACGAGGCAGGGGAGAGAACCCGAATGCCTCTCCTCCCCTTCCTCTTTCTTCTTAAGTCCAAGCTCTTTACTTCGCTTACCTCCAAAGCAGAGCTCTTCTCAGCGAGTTCGGAGCTAAAACTCTCTCCTAGAGTTGCTCCTCAAACTCCTCGTCCAGATGGCTCTCCTAGAGCCGAGCTCTTCACTCCGCTCACTTCCAAAGCGGAGCTCTTCTCCACAAGTTCGAAGCACAACTCTCTCCCAGAGTTCCTCCTCAAACTTGTCCCTCAAATAGCTCTTCTCGACGAGATCGGAGCTAAAACTCTCTTAGAATTGCTCCTTGCGCTCACTTCAAAGAATGGGTCTTCCCATGGCTCTTACGAGGATCTTCCTAGCACCTCTTCTCCACCCCTAGGAGTGGAGCTCCTCTTCAAAAATCTCCAAAACCAAACAGAATAAAGGCAGAGCTTCAGAGCCCCTCAACTCTCCCATATGCCGACCCATCCTCCCGAGCCGAGGAGTAGAGCTTCATCGACCCATCCCTTTCATCAACTCACCGAGCTTCTCCTCACGCTCGAGCCGTCCGAACTCCGAGCTCTACTACACCGAGCTACTTCGGGCAGAAGGTGAACTACTGAGTTACCGAGCCGAGCAAACAAGGAAGAAGCCGATCCGATCCGAGGTGCCGGGGTACCGACCCTCGTATATGGAGAAAAATTCGGCCGACCCCATCTAACCGTTGGATCATCTCAAAATTCACACTCAAGCGTGATGAACGGATCAGATCGCACCACGTCACTGCAAAACGACAAGATAACGTTTTCTCGAAACTCGTGCTTCTTGCCTCGTGATTCGCGCCACGATCGTGATCAGCCGTCCAGATGGCTCTTCTACAAGTCGAGCTCTTCACTCCGCTCGCCTCCAAAGCGGTGCTCTTCTCAAACGAGTTCGGAGCTAAAACTCTCTCCTAGAGTTGCTCCTCAAACTCCTCTTCCAGACGGCTCTTCTACAAATCGAGCTCCCCACTCCGCTCGCCTCCAAAGCAGAGCTCTTCCCAACGAATTCGGAGCTAAAACTCTCCTAGAGTTGCTCCTCAGACTCCCCTTCCAGATGGATCTTCTACAAGTCAAGCTCTTCGCTCCGCTCGCCTCCAAAGCGGAGCTCTTCTCAACGAGTTCGGAGCTAAAACTCTCTCCTAGAGTTGCTCCTCAAACTCCTCGTCCAGATGGCTCCTACAGCCGAGCTCTTCGCTCCGCTCACCTCCAAAGCGGAGCTCTTCTCCAAAAGTTCGGAGCATAACTTTCTCCTAGAGTTCCTCCTCAAACTTGTCTCTCAAATAGCTCTTCTCGACGAGATCGGAGCACAACTCTCCCCTAGAGTTGCTCCTTGCACTCACTTCACAGAATGGGTCTTCCCATTGCTCTTACGAGGATCTTCTCAGCACCGCTTCTCCACTATGCGAGAGAACAAGGCAGAGGAGAGAACCCAGATGCCTCTCCTCCCCTTCCTCTTCTCCTCTTCTCCGAGCTACTACGGGTAGAGGGTGAACTACCGACGCGCCGAGCCGAGGTACCGGGGTACCGACCCTCGTATATGGCAAAAAATCATCCCGAGGCGAAGTCACCGTCAGATCTCTCCAAAATTCGCGTCAGAATTCGATGGACGGTTCAGATCGTGCCACGCTCACAAAACGACAAGATAATGTTTTCTCGTGATCTGAACCCAATCCTCGTGATGCGCGCCATGATGAACGGCCCAGATCCGGCCACGCGTATCTTCCGAGACGCCTGCCACCGGCTCGCCCGGTCGAGCTACCGAACAGCTCAGCCAAGCAGCCGAGCTACTGGGCACAGGGGAGGAACCCTGAAGAGATACTTCCCTCAAAACGTCCAACTCAGCACCTCGGCCAAACAGCCCTGACGCGCCGAGCCGAGGTACCGGGGTACCGACCCTCGTATATGGCAAAAAATCATCCCGAGGCGAAGTCACCGTCGGATCTCTCCAAAATTCGCGTCAGAATTCGATGGACGGTTCAGATCGTGCCACGCTCACAAAACGACAAGATAACGTTTTCTCGTGATCTGAACCCAATCCTCGTGATGCGCGCCATGATGAACGGCCCAGATCCGGCCACGCGTATCTTCCGAGATGCCTGCCACCGGCTCGCCCGGTCGAGCTACCGAACAGCTCAGCCGAGCAGCCGAGCTACTGGGCACAGGGGAGGAACCCTCAAGAGATACTTCCCTTAAAACGTCCAACTCAGCACCTCGGCCAGACAGCCCTGACGCGCCGAGCCGAGGTACCGGGGTACCGACCCTCGTATATGGCAAAAAATCATCCCGAGGCGAAGTCACCGTCGGATCTCTCCAAAATTCGCATCAGAATTCGATGGACGGTTCAGATCGTGCCACGCTCACAAAACGAAAAGATAACGTTTTCTCGTGATCTGAACTCCATCCTCGTGATGCGCGCCATGATGAACGGCCCAGATTCTGCCACGTGTACCTTCCGAACTGCCTTCCATCGGCCTGCCCGACCGAGCTACTGAACAGCTTAGTCGAGCAGCTGAGTTACTGGGCACGGAAGGGTGGAACCTTCAAGAAACGCTTCCTCCAAAATAGCCAACTCAGCACCTCGGCCAAGCAGCCCTGATGTGCCGAGCCGAGGTGCCGGGGTACCGACCCTCGTATATGGCGAAAAAACTAGCCGACCCATATCAACCGTTGGATCTTATAAAAAAGCGCGCTCGTCATGATGGACGGCCCAGATGCTGCCACGTCCACTAAACGACAAGATAACGTTTTCTCGAAACTCGTGCCTCTTGTCTCGTGATTCGCGCCACGATCGTGATTAACTGTCCAGATTGAGCCGCGTAGCTTGGATCTGCCAATCTACCAAACTGCGGAGCGGCGAAAAATGTACCTCAAAATCCGTGCTCGGATTCGCCGAACAACGCAAGCAGATGAAGAGGAAGAAAGAAAAAGAGGCTAACGGTCGGGGTCAGATCCGATACCCATACCCTTCTTAGCTCCTTCATTCTTCTTCTTCTTCCCCAACACTTCTCCTCTTCTCCACTGTGCGGGAGAACAAGGCAGAGGAGAGAACCCAATCGCCTCTCCTCCCCTTCCTCTTCTCCTCTTCTCCACTGTGCGGAAGAACAAGGCAGAGGAGAGAACCCAAATGCCTCTCCTCCCCTTCCACTTGTTCTCTTCTCCACTGTGCGGAAGAACAAGGCAAAGGAGAGAACCCAATTGCCTCTCCTCCCCTTCCTCTTCTCCTCTTCTCCACTGTGCGGAGGAACAAGGCAGAGGAGAGAACCCAATTGCCTCTCCTCCCCTTTCTCTTCTCCTCTTCTCCATTGTGCGGAAGAACAAGGCAGAGGAGAGAACCCAAATGCCTCTCCTCCCCTTCCTCTTCTCCTCTTCTCCTCTTCTCCTCTTCTCCACTGTACGAAAGAACAAGGCAGAGGAGAGAACCCAAATGCCTCTCCTCCCCTTCCTCTTTCTTCTCAGAAGAGCTACCGACCTACCGAACAGCAAAGTGGGAAAAAATTCTCCTCAAAATCCGTGCTCGGATCTGCCGAACCAGACTCATTTGCCGAGCAAACCAGATGCTCCCAGAGAGGATCCGAGGTGCCGATCCGAGGTGCCGATCCGATCCGAGATACCGGGGTACCGACCCTCGTATATGGAGAAAAATTCGACCGATCTCATCTCACCGTCGGATCGTCTCAAAATTTGCGCTAAAACATGATGAACGGCTCAGATCTCGCCACGTCACCACAAAACGACAAGATAACGTTTTCTCGAAACTCGTGCCTCTTGTCTCGTGATTTGCGCCACGATCGTGATCAACCGTCCAGATTGAGCCACGTAGCTCGGATCTCAAATCCGAGCTACCGATCTGCCGAACAGCGGAGTGGGAAAAAATTCTCCTCAAAATCCGTGCTCGGATCTGCCGAACCAGATGCATTAGCTGAGCAACAAAGAAGCAGAGGAGAAAAAGAGAGGGAAAAAAAATGCACGTGGGCCGGGGTCGACCCGTTAATGGATCCGAACCCATCAAGCCACGTCAGCCCAACTCCTTCTTCTCCACTCTCCCGCCAAAACCAAAAAACCAGCTCAATTCTACACCGAGCGTCCATGCGAAGCAAACCCATCGAAGACCTCCATCTTCATTGCCGAACTCACCCCCTCCGACGTCTAGCTCCGGCGTCGAACTCTCCGTCCCGAGCTCGCGAACACCTCCTTCAACCTCCGACCTCGTCGGCATCGAGCTTGATACCGAGCTCATTCTGCCGAGCTCGTCTCCACACGCCGTCAGCTCCCTCCTCGAGCTCTGCCATGGCTGACCACGACGCCGAGCTCCGAGCTCCGTCATCTCCTCAAGCTCCGTCGAGCTCGAACCACGAACGAGCTCCGAGCGCAATGTCGAGCCGAACCCATCATGTCACTGCCGAGCTCTCCCTCTCTCCGAGCTCCACGTTCGCCACCTTCCACGCCCGTTCGCCGAGCTCTTCGTCCAAGCTCCGAACCCATCGTCGGAGTTCTCCCGAGCTCCGCGTACGACGAGCTCCACGAGCTCTCATCTCCAAGCTCCAACTCCAACTGCCGAGCTCACCTCTGAGCTCCAATGGTGCCGAACCCAACTCCAAACGCAGCGCCACTCCAAGCTACACCACAGTGCCGAACTTCGCCACCGAAGCTCCTCGCCGAACCCATGCCGAGCTCACAGAGCCCCGAAGTGCCGAGCTCCACATCGCCAAAACTCCGCATCACCGAGCGCTTCGCTGAGCTTTCCTTCATCTCCCATCGAAGCTCGTCTCCGCCCGAACTTCATCGCCAGAATGCAACCGAACTTCTTCACCACCTCTGAGTTTGAGGAACCCATCATGGCCAAGCTCGTTGCCGAACGCCATCAAAGCTCCGGTGCCAAGCTCGAAGCTTTGTCGAGCTTCAAATCCACTTCGTCACGAGCTCAACCCATCACCATGCTCTCCACCTTCGTCGCCGAGCTCGCAACAATCGCCGGAGCTACCCCACTATCGAGCTCACGATGGCGAAGACGAAGGACGAAGAAGAGTTCGGTGGAGAAAGAAACAAAGAAGAGCCGAAGAAGGAGCGGAGAAGAAGTAGAAGAAGCGAAGCGAAGCGAAGAAGAAAAAAAAAAAAAAGCCACGTGGCATGCCACGTGGCGGCATCTGGCATGGTCGGCTGATCCGAGGTGCCGCGCCGAGGTACCGGAGTACCGACCCTCGTATATGGAGAAAATACTCGCCGACGCACACGATCCGTCCGATCGTCTCAAAATTCGCGTCGCGACACGATCGACGCTCAGGAATGCGCCACGTGTCCCGATCGTGATCTGCCTCACGATGCGCGCAGATCTGATCATGATGGACGACCAGAAACGTGCCACGTGTCCAGATCGTGATCTGCCTCACGATGCGTGCTCATCTGGTCATGATGGACGGCCAGAAATCTGCCACGTGTCCAGGTAATATTTAAATTATTTATTTATTTATTTAATTGTTCTTTTTATTTAAAAAATCCGAAAAAATAATTAAAAAATCGAAAAAATTAATTAAAAATTCTAAAAATAATTATTAATTCAGAAAAAATTATTTTTTAATTCTGAAAAAATAATTATTAAATTAGAATAATTAATTAATATTTTTGATAATTAATTATTTAATTCGGAAAATGAATAAAAAATTCAAAAAAATGAGAAAAAATTCAGAAAAATCTGGAAAAATCACCAAAAATCCAGAAAATTCTGAGAATATTTTTGGGCATTTTACAAGCCCATAATAACACTGTTACATCCCGAGCAAGATTCCAAACTCCCTTAAGAACACCGATAAAATCCCGTACGCCATTAAAACAGTAAAACTACTCCTCAAAGGCTGATCAAACTCAGTCTTCAGGAGTGGGGGGCTCGTGATATGGCTAAAAATAGGATTAAATAGGGACCGTTCACATCGGACACGAATCTTAAAGCTCAGGGGTAAAACGGTAATTTCACATACAAATGGGTCCGAAACGGGTACTGGGTCTCCTTCTCACAGATCCAATAACCCACGAACGGATCCACCTCAACTGGGTACGGGTCCCAACCCGAAACACACCCAGTCCAGAAAAGATAGAATTAGGGTTTCTGATTAATCCTAATCAACGACTCTGATTCACATCTATCTTTTCACCGGGAATTAAGGGATTACATTCCTAATCTGTTTACTAGGAGAATATTCCTTATCAGATCACAGGAATCACATTCCTTATCTGATCCCAACGGCGACTATAAATACCCCACACCCATCTCCATTAAGAGGTAATCAATCTTTTTCTAGTTAAACGCTCTCTCATAATCATTTCTGGTTACTGACTTGAGCGTCGGAGAATGCGTCGCCGGGATCAACCCCGGTTTCTCGCACTTCCTTGCAGGTGAACGGCGGGAGTCAACGGTCAAGCTCCGGCGGAACAGGTTAGGTGTTTGCTATTCAGGTTTTCCAAGAACTCACAAATTCTATCTGTTTGCCCCCACACCGAAATTAGCGGCAACACTCGTCACTTTCATATCTATAAAAAATATGAATAAATGAAGGGTGAGCAAACACCAACCCCGTGACTTCAACCTTGCTTCAGTAGTGGATCAAACATGCTTATACAAATGCAATGACAAACTTTTAATTCCAAATATATAATACCAATAAATCACAAATCTTTAATCTCTTAGGATATTGGATTCTAGATGTGGCTTCATGGATTCTAGAGGTGACCCTCGCAGACTCTAGAGAATGCCGAATTTAGGATGTAACATTTAGTTCCACATGACACTTAGTTTAGTGTGGCATTTCACCATCTAAAACCATAACAATAACAATAACAATATACGATCGATCCAGATAATCTCTAATATTTACATAAATTAACGTATTTGATCCAAATGCCTGCATAACAAAAATATGACATGATAATTGTAAATATGAACATAGATGAATACTACTACTTGTCTGGAAAGAGGTAGTAAGGTAGAATCGAGACTCACAAACATCCTGGTTCAATCGTCTCCAACACACGACTTTGAAATCCGTGGTCACCTTCACCATCACTACCATCCGAAGCCCATCTATTCCCTTATACTGTCACTGCATAGTCCATATACAGCAAGAATCTTCATCTTCCTATTTATTTCTTCTTTCTGTCTCATTTCTAGCCACTCACATCCACAAGTATATATATATCTAGATATGTCTTTAGCAACTAAGGGAATAAATCCACGTGTCTTAATGAATAAGAGAAGCATACACTCTACGTAGAAGCCTAGGGAATATGGAGATAATCAATATTCATAAAAGAATCCAAACATTATTTCAAGCTCCTAATTTTATTTTTTTAAAAAATATATACATTTTTTTTGAAACTATTTATAAAAAGAGGACACTTATCAAATTAATTGTGCTCGAAGACTCAACAACTATACTCGCCGTTCCCAATAGCGAGCTTAGTGATTTCGAGCACGTCGTTGGGAACGGCGGACCTAGTTTTATTTTTTTGGAGAAACTCGCCGTTCCCAACGGTGAGGTTCTTTATACTAAGCTCGATGTTGGAAACGGCGAGGTTATATAAAATTTCACAGAGAGTTGACTTGGTGAATTTTCGAAAAAACTCACTGTTTCACGCTCTGTGAAATTTCATATAACCTCGCCGTTTTCAATGTTGAATTCTAACTGTAGAATAACTCAACAACGACGACAAGATGCAAGAACTAGTGAATCAAAACAAGAGAACAAAAAACAACCAAAAGCAACACACAAGAATACGCAAGATTTTTTCGAGGTTCACCCAAAATAATGGCTACTTCCCCACGCAGAGGCACTCCTGCGATTTCCACTAGAATTATGAAGAATAGGTTTACAAATCTCTCAAGAATTCACCTCCAAGGTGTAGGGTTTCACTCTATCTCCCTTTCTCAATGACGGCTGGTAAATCTCTATTTTCTTTTCACTTAACTCTAAAATCGTACAGAATACAATATATATAGGTTTTCTCAACTTTTAATCTCAGCCGCTCATCAAACAACGTCGGGATGGTCGACCACAACACCAAGTCGGTCGACCGGTTCATTGCCTTCGACTGTGTAGGTTCCAATAGAGTGTAGGTCAGTCGACTGCGCGGTCGACCGGTCGCCTCTTCAAGTATACAGGGTTGAAGCAGTGAGCGAGACAGTCGACTGCGCGTTCGACCGTACATTGCCTGTGGTGCGATCGACCGCTTGCTCCCATTTCGACTCTCCTTCTCGTCTATCTTCTTCAACCCATTATTGTGTATTGGATCAACAAACCCCAACAATCTCCCTCTTGGAGACATATACACGAAGTCTCTAACCTGTTCTTCATTCTTCCATTGGCCTAGTCTAGGCCTGTGCCTCTGCGAGTCTCCTCAATAATTAACCTGGAGACAATCCAATAGCGGCATAACAAAACTGATGTTTCCTGCTATCCACCACCTTAGTGAGTATGTCCGCCGGATGAATCTTAGTTAGCTTCAACCATTTTTTTTCAACCGCCATTCTAATAAAATGATACCTCATTTGAATGTGCTGAGTCCTAGAGTGATATGCCAGTTTTTTGCCAAGAAAACTGTACTTTGACTGTCACGCCATAGTTCACCTATGGATTGCTTCCTGCCCAACTGTTTCATAAGTTCCGAAATCCACAACATGTCTTTCGTTGCTTCTGTAAGTGCCATATACTCTGACTCAGTGGTTGACTGTGCTACAAGCTTTTGTAACTGCGAAGCCCAACCGACAGCTGTTCCTCCAACTGTAAATACATACCATATAGTACTTCTGCAACCATCACGATCTCCAAAAATATCCACATCCACATAACCATATATATGCAAAGAATCTCTCCCCAATCAAAGAGTGTGATTTGAAGTACATGTTAGATATCTAAGAACCCACCTTACTGCATCCCAATACTGTTTACCTGGATTCTTCATGTAACGGCTGACAACTCACACTGCTTGTGCGATGTCTGGTCTTGTAGACACCATCGTATATATCAAACTTCTAACGGCTGAGGCATAAGGAATAACAACCATTTCCTCCATCGCCGCCTCGGTTTTAGGACACAAGTCCATTGATAACTTGAAGTGAGCAATCAAGGGACAAGTGACTGGCTTCGCGTCATCCATGTTGAATCTCTTCAACATATTCTTCACGTAGTCCACTTGAGATAGACAAAGCTTCTTGCTTCTCCTGTCTCTACTAATCTTTATGCCGAGGATTTACTTTGCTTCACCCAAGTCCTTCATTGAAAATTCCAAAGCTAGCACCTTTTTCACTTCCTTGATCTTCTCCATACATGAACCTGCTAACAACATGTTGTCCACATACAACGCCAAGGTAACTATATCATTGTCCTCATATCTATGAACATACACACAATGATCTATTTCGCATCTGTCGAAACCTCTTCCTCCCATAAAGCAATCAAACTTCAAATACCATTGCCGCAGTGCTTGTTTGAGCCCATAAAGATTCTTCTTTAATCGACACACCATGTCTTCTTTCCCTTTTGCAACCTGTGGATTGTTTCATGTATAGCTATTCTTCGACATCACCATAGAGAAATGATGTTTTCACATCCAACTGCTCTAAGTGCAAGTCTTCAACTGTCACAATACTAAGCAGAACCCTAATTGAAGCTATCTTCACAACCGGTGCAAAGATATCACTATAATCTACACATTCTCTTTGAGAGAATCCTTTCACAACAAGTCTCACCTTATACCTCTTACTGCCATCTGCCTCATCTTTGACTCTGAAAAACATTTGTTCATAAGAGCGTGTTTCCCTGCAGATAACTTGGTCAACTCCCAAGTTTGGTTCTATTCCATGGAGTTCATCTCATCCTTCATGGCTAACTCCTACTGAATTCAAGCCACATCCCTCAAAGCCTCCTCATGAGTCTCTGGCTTCCCCGAATCTGTGTACAGAACATGCTAGTGAACAACATTAGCTGATGGATCAAATATCTTGGTTGGCCTCTTCACTTGTGTCGATCTCTTCAATGTGGGTACCGGTTCACCGACCGATTCAAGTTTTCCGAACTATTCTGGCTGTACCTATTCGTCTTGGATAACCTGCTCATTCCCAATAGGCTCACCATGAGCCTCTTGTGCTGCCTGTGGTACTTGTACCTGCTGCTGCACTATAAGGCCCCCACCATTAGGACCACCTTCAGAATCAGAATCAGAATCTGAGTGTGAACCCCAATCTAACTCTGAACTGGTTGTATTGTCTTGAACTGTGTGTCTGTTCTTGTATAGGACCTCTTCATTGAACACTACATTCCTGCTGCGAATGATTTTGTTATCCACAAAATCTCAAAGTCTGTAACCATACTGATCGCCACCATAGCCAATGAATACACACATCTTGGACTTAGAATCCAACTTCTTTCTTTCTTCCCTGTCAATTAGTACATATGCAATACAACCATAAACTTTCAAATGCGAATAATTGACAGTTTTTCCTGACCATAGTTATTCTGGAATGACCCCATCAAGGGCATTAGACGGGCAATAGTTAATCAAATACACTGCTGTATCTACTGTAGAGGCCCAAAGATGGACCGGAAGACCTGCATGAAGTCTCATGCATCTCGCCCTTTCGAGTATCGTGCGGTTCATCCTTTCTGCTACACCATTCTCCTGTAGAGTCTTAGGAACTATCTTGATTCCTCTGATACCTTCTTTTGCCAGATAGTTAACAAACTCTTTGCTTGTATACTCACCTTCATTGTCTGACTTTAAGGTTTTTACCTTGTAACACGTCTCATTCTCAACCTTAGCCTTCCAAGCTATGAATGCCTCAAATACTTCTGATTTTCTGCGAATTGCATAAACCCAAACCTTTCTTGTAGCATCATCGATGAATGTGATGAAGTATCTCTTACCACCATAAGAGAATTCTTGAGATAGACCCCACACACCTGTATGTACCAACTCAAGCTTCCCAAGCTTCTTCTCACGCCCACCCAACTGAAAGCTAACTGTCTTCTATTTGCCCATCACACAATTCTCTCTGAAATCCATCTCAACCTTCTTCAGCCCCGATAAAAGATTCCTTGTAACCCCTGTTTCCGATTATACGGATTTCCATGTATTCTTGTATTTCAAATTCCGTATAATCATTCCAATGCATTTATAGCCTTTTGAATCTCCTATTGAAACCCAAATTTATCTTGTCTCTCCTCCTTTTAGTTTGAAGCCCATCTCTTGTTGGATTCTAGTCCATTGATTTTGATGTGTGTTGTATTATTTAATTATATTTAAATAAAGCCCAAATTCAAGCCCACCTCCTATTGGACTCTACCCTAAAATCCAAACCCACAAATCCATACACACATCCCTATACAATTTCTCCCTCCACCTTTCCCCCACTCTGCTCAATCCCCATAACCACACCCCCACAAACTCTAACTAACCCCTGATTATCTCTTAATCACTAACTAAACCCCCACACTCTCTCTCCCCGTTTCTTCTCTTCCTCTCCTTCTGATTTCCAAAAACCAAACAAAACAAATCAGAACAAAACCCAATCAGAACTATTTTCCCATCTTCATCCTCGCATTCGCTTCAGCGCCACCTCCACAGCGACGCCATCGTCTGCCTCTCGAGCGCCGTGCCGCCTGCGTTCGTCCAGTTGCCATCGCCGTCGTCCGCTCGTCTTCAACCTCGAAGCCACCGCAGAGGATCTTCTCCTCCACAACGCCAGCCGTCCTGCCGCTCTCTGCCTCGCGAGCGCCTCTCGCTCGAGCTCTCCATCGAACACCTCCGAAGAACATCGAAGACTACCACCCCGTTCATCCCGCCAATGCTCCTCCTCTTCCTTCTTCGAGCGCTTCCCGCTCGACTCAACCGCAAGCCTCCTCCGCTCGAGCTCCGTCGCGTCGCTCGCCACCTCCGAGACTCTACTCGACGCTAGCCTTCGACAGCACCAGCGTCAAGCCACTCGACCGCTCCCCTGTTCGATCGCGAAGAACAGAGCACGCCATTCCTTCGCTGCTTCGCCTCTCGACGTCAGTGCTGCCACTCGCCTCATCGCGACGACCTCGCAGCCGCATTGCCGAAGTCCTCGTCGCGACCGCCGCTCAGAACTCCACCATCGACGAGCTCCCACCATGGCCGTCATTCCCCTCCACTCGAACGCTCCTTCCCGTCGCCAGCTTCCTCTCGCTCTGCTCGTCGAGCGCTTCCCGCTCGTCGCTCTCTCATCGCCTGCGCCCCACCAGCCGTCGGGCGCCGCCTTCAGTCGCCACCCCGCTCGACCACCGCTCGCCCTCGTCGATCGCAGCCCGCTCCCTTCTCCCGTTCGCTCTCTCTCTCTCTTCCGAAGTGAAGAAGAAGAAATAGATTGGAGGTTTGTTTTGCTGAATGGGTTTTTATTGGTTGGAAGAAGAGAATAGTACTGTGTTGTTGGGGTTGCTGTTGTATTGGGAATAGGGGAATCTTATTGTATTTGGTGTTGAGGTGGATTGTTATTTGGTGTGTTGGTGGTTGGGTCTATTTGGAGTTGGTCACTATTTGGAGTTGGTTGCTTTAGGAGTTGCTATTTAGAGTTTTGCTGACTTGGAGCTATTGAAGGGATTGGATCACTTGATTGCTGTTTGAATTATTGGAGTTGCTGATTTGGCATGGCTGTCACACATCTTACACGTGTTCGACGGCCCGGGATACTGATCCCGTTATTCTGTCTTCAATTTTATCGTCGTCAACAAAAAGGCAAGTCCACTTGAACTCTTTTAATTTTCTAGTTCAAGCTTATTGATCTCCTGCAAGTAGTTCCATTTCAATTATCTTAATTTGCCTTGTGTCCTTTCGTTGGGAGTATCGAGGGTTTACACGAGCTAACCCGACATACTCTTGACCTCCTATAATTGTCCATTGACTCAAACCTAAGCCCATATAGATATAATCGATATGAATAAAATGAACAGAATTGTGTACAAAGAAAATGAATGGTAATTGTATATATTGATGGAATGAGACAATCGTGATTGGATTAATGACTTCATAAATTGAATTGTACACAGTAATGGATATTCTAATTGCAATATAACAGTGTAATGCATTTCATGATTCAATAACCTATTGTTTATCGACTTGAATGAACATATATGTGATGACTTTTTATAAATTCCTGCTGCATTGTCTGTCTTGTACTGAGGTTTCGACCCAGTTATAATAGGCATCGGTTAAAATAATATAAAGAGAATTGTTGTTTTAGATTTACTATTTCATGTTATTATTGTACAATGCATCATGTTGCTGCGTTATTATCGTTCCCTTGACATCCTTATATACACATTTACATGGACATGAATGATTTAATAAAATACTAAACAAGCCGGGGTTTATAAGGGTTGACCTAGTAGTGGGAAATCTCAGAAAATGTACTCGAGGGCCTATATTGATATTGTATTGAAATGGAAAGTGAAGTAATGATTGTGAATGATTGATTGGAAAATGGAAAGTGAAAATGGTAAATGATTGTTATTGAAACCGAGTACACACTCTGTAGACCCCACCACTATGTCTCAAACGAACACTGTTTTGCGTGCACCGAAACTGTAGTATGGGCCTCAGTTACGTGCCTGTGTTTCCGTATTCTGGGAAGCGGGGCGTGATATTCCTAGAACAAAGCTGCTTGACACCCTTTTCACCAAGGTGCCTCAACCTGGCATTCCATAAAATTGAAGAGGAACTACCTGCTGATGCTGTAGCAATGATATCACTTGAATCACCTCCAATGAGTAAGTACAACGTGTCACCACACTTTTCTTTTGCCACCAACCTGGCACCTGTTGTCACCTTCCATTCTCCATGTCCAAAAGTTGTTGTGAACCCATCTTTGTCTAGTTTACTAGTTGAGATCAAGTTTTTCTTCAAGCTAGGAATATGTCTTGTGTCATTCAAGACCAATTGCCCACCATTGCGAGCCTTCACTCTCACTGTGCCTCTACCTACAACTGGATATATCTGCCAATTTTCAACTAAAACTGCACCAAAATCACATGTCCTGTAATACTCAAAAACATTCCTCATGGGAGTACAATGATAAGAAGCACCTGAGTCTATACACCAATCATCTTGCATGATATTAAATCCTGCAGATAAACACAATTCATTTAGACGGGGTTCAATACTTACCACATTGGCTACCTGTGATCCTGCTTGTGCTTTCTTATACTCCTTGCATTGGTCTCTCCTATATCCTGCCTTCTTGCAGTACCAACCCTCACCTTTGAGATGTCCTGTTCTTGACTTGGACCTGTGATTCCTGCTCTGTGACTTTTCTCTGCTATTACTTCTACCACGGTTATTAACTGACAGCGCGTCATTGCTAGGATATGACACCGAAGTCTCTCATGTCTTTTTCTCCTTGCATCCTTATTCATAATGCTGCTTATAATATCCTTTAGGGTTGTCATATTAGTCATGGTGCTTGTAACAGTCTGCTCTACTGTTCCGTAACTATCGGGAAGACTGGATAGCAACAACAGCGATTGTGTCATTTCTTCAAACTTTAAACCCGATGATTCTATCCGATTGTAAACCATACACAAATTGTTGATGTGCTCAGCAACCGAGCCTCTTTCTGATAACTTCAAGTTAACCAACTTCTTAAGGTGAAGAGTCTGGTTCGTTGCATTCGGTTTCTCAAATATTTCTGTCAATATCTCCATTGCCTTCTTTGCGGTCCTTGCCTTCTCAATGTGAAATAATGCCTTCCTACTCAGCGACAACTGAATCTGCCCAAGCACTTTATGATCCAATCTATTCCAAGACACCAACGAAACTGGATAGACCTCCGCCCCTTCTAGCTTCAAACCAAACAACGGATCATCTATATCCTTCTATCGGAGATACGCAATCATTTGGATCTTCCACATTGTGAAATCCATTCAATCGAACCCTTGAATCTACTTTTATCCCCCATCTCAATCAATACTACCAACCGTAGCTCTGATACCACTTTGTTGAATTCTAACTATGGAATAACTCAACAACGACGATGAGATGCAATAACTATAGAATCAAAACAAGAGAACAAAGAACAACCAAAAGCAACATACAAGAACATGCGAGATTTCTTCGAGGTTCACCCAAAACAATGCTACTTCCCCGCACAGAGGCACTCTTGCGATTTCCAAAAGAAATATGAAGAATAGGTTTACAAATCTCTCAAGAATTCACCTCCAAGATGTAGGGTTTCACTCTATCTCCCTTTCTCAATGACGGCTGGTAAATCTCTATTTTCTTTTCACTTAACCTTAAAGTCATACACAATACAATATATATAGGTTTTCTCAACTTTCAATCTCAGCCGCTCATCAATCAGCGTCGGGACGGTCGACCGCAATACCAAGTTGGTCGACCGATTCATTACCTTCGACTATGCAGGTTCCGACAGAGTGTAGGTCGGTCGACTGTGTGGTTGATCGGTCACCTCTTCAAGTATACAGGGTTGAAGCAGTGAGCGAGACGGTCGACTGTGCAGTCGACCGTACATTGCCTGGGGTGCGGTCGACCGCTTGCTCCCACTTCGACTCTCATTCTCGTCTATCTTCTTCAACCCATTATCGTGTATTGGATCAACAAATCCCAACACTCAACAGCAAATCTAGTATAAAGTACATCGCCGTTGGGAACAACAAGTCTTATTTGAAAATTTTAAACTGAACTCGCCGTTAGGAACGACGTGTTTCTCCAAAAAAAGTAAAACTAGGCCCGCCGTTCCCAATGGCGAGCACAAAATAACTAAGCTCGCCGTTGGGAACGACGAGTTTAGTTGTTGAGTCCGTGTGCGAGGATTCTAATAGACATGCACAAGAAGTGCATGCTATATCACCAATCCAACCTTTCTTACTTTGTATCACTTTGGAATTGATCTGTACCAGCTCAAATCTAGATGTGAAGAATTTTCATTTTAGATGAGCCATGTTCTGCCAAGTAGTAGGCTGATTTGATAGTGAAATCACTAATAGGAAGAGCTACAATTTTGCCTATCAAGTACTTGTTGGTGGGGGGGGGGGGGGCATAAGATGAGCTGACACCTCCAATAGAGCCAACCTATCAAATGCTATGTCACTATGAACTAATCTCATTTTGCTTGATCTCTGATAATGGTAAAAATCGCAGCAAATCAGGACAGTACGATTCTAGCACAGATCACAAAACTCCTTCAGGCAGGTTAATCATAACGGACCTATTTAACAGGTCCAGGGCTTCTCCAGGCTCCTCTATAAGACATGAGCCTCTTTGAAGCCTATAAAAAGTGATAGATTAAGTCCACTAAGAGAGACTCAGCCCATGAAGGCTGTTAGTCAAATCTCTTATCCCCAAACAAGAGAGCTTATCTCCTGATGGGGAGATTCGAATAGATGATAAGGAATTCATAGTCGATCTAATGGATTCATATCAATCTTCTACACTGTTTCTCACTCCTATAAATAACCTCCCCGCTCCTTAGTCAGAAAATAATCAACAGTTTATTTCCCAAACTCTCTTTCTCTCTCTGGTTCTGACTTGAGCGTTAGAGGGTCTGTCGCTGGGGCCACCCTCGGTGTTTCGGGCTTTTTGCAGGTCTATCGATAGCGTCAGCAACTATCGGATCGAGATTCAATCTCAGGAGCTCTAATTGCATTTCATGGCAAAGATAAAATGTTAGATTTTTAGTACTTTCCATCAATTATTAACTCACATCTGTTTACTCTCACATTAAAATAAGCAGCAACAGATTGACGCCATCTGTGGAAAACTACACAAATCAGACTTACCGCAATGCCACCAAGACTAAGAGGCAGAGCGGTGGCCCCAAGCCGTCGCACTAACTCTCTTCGTTAACCAGCTCCTCCCATGGAAGATTTGATTCCTCCTCAACAGTTGCCTCGACAACCTAATCAAGCTCTATTCAACGGAGAGGCACCGGGAGGCTCTCGACAAAGCCATCATGAACAACATCCTGTACATGACTGCATCTCAGTCTGTAATGCTTCAACTGATTCAAAGGACTTGCGAGGCCTCCGAGGTTCTAGAGATCTCCGCCAAATTATCGGCGTTAGGACACAAGGAACTAATCTACGATCTGCTTAGACGAGAGGTGCGCCCTAACGAGGCCTCCCGCTCAAAATCTCTGGTAAACCAGAGAAGTAACTCTCCTAGACAGAGGTCAAGGCATTCCTCCTCTCACAGGGTGAGTACTGCAGTAAGAAGCCCAACTCATGAGAGTTGAAAGCTTCTTGAGCGCAACAAAGGGAAAAATGCCTCAATCACTAGAGCTAAATTGGAAAAATTCAAGCTTGACATCTTTCGAGCTATCCAAGGTAGCCAAAATCTGAGCCAACCCTCCAAAGAAGAATCCGGCGACTCAATTGGATCCAAGTGGAAGGACGACCGAGTCCTTTGCTGTATCTAAGAGGTGGAAGACCGTCTGGAACATATGAAAAATGAGGGGAACCGCTCTAGCAGGACCTACCGCCCCAGTCAACCTCCTTTAAGCAAAACCATCCTCGATGTACCCATCCAAAGGACTTTAAAGCTCTTCAATTCGAATCATACGATGGGAATCAGACCCGACTGACCATATCGAGAGTTTCAAGACCCTCATGGTGGTTTACTATGCCACCGATGTGGTCATGTGTTGAACATTCCCCGCAACATTGAAAGGATCTACAAGGGAATGATACTCCCGCCTTACTTCGAAGTCAGTATTCTCCTTCAACCAGCTCGAAGAGCTCTTCATAGCACACTTCGTTACCAGTTGAAATGCTAAAAAGACAAGTGTCTCCCTGTTGGAACTGAAGCAAAAGGAAGGAGAATTGCTAAAAGACTTCATCAAACGCTTCATGGCCGAAGTAAGGTCGATCTCCTCCTTGGACTCTTTAGTGGCGGCTGCAACTTTCCGCCACAACGTTGCACATAAAGAACTAAAAGATTCTCTCGCGAAGAAGCCTCCTAAAGATTTCATTGAGCACCTAGAAAGGAGTGACAAATACATTAGAGTCGAGGAAGCTCTGAATCCATAAGCTAAGAAAAAGTCACCTCCCGGGAACAAACGGACGAATGCAAGCTAGGAAGCACCCAAGAAGTTCTAGAAAGACGGCACCGGTCAATGTCGTCCTCCTCCAATGCCCCGCTTCGACAAGTTCACTCCCCAGAATGCAAGTGTGTCTACCATACTCCTGGTAGTTGAAAAAGAGGGGATAGTCCATCCTCATCCAGATGACAACGACCAGCTAAAGAAGAGACCAAAACAGGTGGTGCACATTTCACAAGGACCTTGAACACACCACCGATGACTATCGAGCCCTTAAAGAAAAACTGGAATCCCTCATTCATAGGGGCTATCTCTCCAAATTCGTTCAGAAAGATAACAACGCCGAAAACCCTTTGCCTCGGGGGGCTAATAAGTGTTAAGAGAGGTCATCCAAATCGCAAGACTTTGAGCACATGGCCATTCTCTACACTGTTCATGGAGGTCCAATGGGGGGAGATTCCAACTCCTCCTGCAAAGCCTTCGTGAGGGAAGTTAATTCAGTATATAACGCTCCTGTTACGTCCCGCTTCCCAAAAAGGAGATACGGAATAGGATACATGACTAAGTCCAGCGAATGACTTGCACCATTCATAAGCTGTCAGGATCTTTACAACAAGAACAAGTATAAACAAGAGTGATACAAGAAGAATATTCAACCACGCATGCATAACTGAATTAATATAGTCAACAAGAGTACTTGACAACAAATAAGAATACTGAATTTCAAATAATCATGTCTGGAACAAAACACAAGTCTAGGACAAAAAGTCCAATACAAATAATCCATGTAGCAATTACATTTATTCAAGATAAGTAACAAGAAATAAATATATATATCAAGAACTCCAGCCAACTAGAATCTCAGATCACCTACTCCATCGAGCAACTGATCACCATAATCTGCAATTTAACAAATTGTAGAAAAAAGGAAAGAGAAACAAAATGCCCGTCAATGCAAGTTACGGGCCGCTTGTAGTGCAGACACAAGTACAGGATAGATAAGCAAGAATAGAGTAACAGAAAAACCAAGAATAGTATGGAAAGGATGTAACAACAAAATAGAGCAACTAACTCTAAGTCAAGAACAGAAACAACTAGCATGGAAAGATGAACGGATGCAAGTGGCATGTAACAAGTGTAAAGTAAACAAGTATCATGCGAACGAGTAACAAGTAATAAGTATCAAGTATCATGTACAAGTAGCAAGTAGCAAGTGTCAAGTGATCATGTTCAAGTCTTGTATCTAGTCCTATCTAGGTAGCACTTCATGCATCCCATATTTTTACCACATGGTTGCGACAATCAAATAGTTACGTTTTAGATTTCATAATAGATCATAGAGGGCAGTGTACTCAGGGACAAGCTCCAATTATCAAGTATCTTGTTCCAAATAACAAGTATCAAGCTCCAAGTATTACGTGTCAAGTATGCAAGTGTAAGTAATCACGTATCAAGCTCCAAATAACCCAGCATCAAGCTCCAAGTACCAAGTAGGATATGTGGATCCTCTTCCGAGTACATGTTTCTGTATTTTCCACTATAAGATCTTTCCCTTTAAACCCCGACTTAGTTTCTTGTTATTATTATTCAAGTAAGTATGGATGTGCACAAACAAGTCAAGAAACATGGTAAGATGACAAGGAACAAATACAAGTTGAACGAAGGACACGAACGGGTGACAAACGAATCAAAATAGACTAAGACAACGAAAATTCTAGTTCTGGACAGCAAGACAGTACTGCACCAAATCTGGGATTCCCGTTGTCACAAACATGAAAACCTGGTTCCGTTAGAAAATTTAGAAAATAAACCACCGGCTAAATCCAACAAATATATATAAGTCATATGGTATTTCCCAAAAACAGGACTCAAAACAGAATTGTATCTAGAAAATATGTTCAGCCAGAAATTAGAAGTTTGTATCCATAAACCGGAAAACGATATCAAAACTTACTGATTAAATCCAAGAAAAATTTGGGGTATTTTTTAGTATGTCTAGTAACAGAAAATAAAGTTTCATAATTTTCCAACATAGATAGAATAGTCAAGTAAAATCAGAAAACTCAAGATACAGTAACTTTGTAAATCTGAAACTCTAGACACAGCAGTACTAAAACAGCAATAGATTATAAAATATAAATCGAAATCCAGATTCGTCAAAAGGGTGATAAAATAGATACAGTAGGATATATTTCATATTCACAAAATTTTTAACAACAACATGTAGAATCAGGTTGAAATTAAGGTTCTTTACTGAACAGTATGAAAATTGTGCGAGTATAGTAGTTGTTTGTAAGCATAGAATAGTTTAAAAAGTCATCAATTAAATCCACAAAAATTAGGGGTTAATTCCAATCAAGTCTAGTTGTACTTAGTAAAATATTGGATCAAAATGTTATCTTTAACATCAGTATAAAAATAAATAACCGTACAGAATTCATATAAAACAGAATCTGTAATTTTTCTACACCTCTGTAGTAAAACAACAATAACTTGCAACTCTCAAATCGAAACTGAGATCTGTCAGAAGTTTTGGAAAGTAGACAAAATTCTCTATAATTCATATTCACAAATAATTTTCATATACTGACCTTAATAGGGTCTAAAATACTGAACAAAACAAGGTCACAATCAAAACAAAAATCTTCTTCATGCATAAAATCAACTAGTTCATATGTAATACATCCAAATCATAATAAAACACGAAATATGGTATACCGGAGGTCTAAGCAACATGGTATAGGGTATTTCACAAGTCTACAACAAGTTATACTACTAACACATCAAGCATACAAGATCATACGTCACCTCATAAACCATGAACAGCATGCATGTATTCATCAAGAATTTATTAGATCTAAGTTATTTCATGTCGTGTGTGTAACGAGACAACTACGGATGGATCAACAACTATAGACAAGATCAAACAAAGGTTTCATGGGAATAGATTTTGAAGAAACTACAATACAGGCAGTATTTAGTACTTGTATTATACGACAAAAATAAATACAAGTTACTTGCCTTGAAATTGATGACAAGTACGACGAGGCAAGAACGAGAATAACAGGAATGGTTTCTGATGTGAATATTTGTAAGTGTACAAAATCGCAACAAGTAATATAGTTAAGTGAATAGAGTGTCGAACCCACAGGGACTAGATATTTTATTGAGTACTGAATTTACTAGATTTATCACTATTTGGATGATCAAAATTTATAAATGATAAAACAACTAAATTAAATTAATCTAATTAAAACTAACCAAATTTGTGAAGAGGGAGAGGGCTATGAAACTGTGAAGCTTTTGTGATTTGTTAATGGTAAAATGAGTTCTAGGGCTCTTGATTTCACCTCGTTTATCACACACACAAATTATAACTCCTTATGAATAAAGATATTATCTTTCCAAGTTGTAGACCAAAATCCTAAAAATATTAACCACTCTATCCACGTAGTCTAAAAATTATTCTCAACTAATTATTTGCCTATCCATCAAATTATTAATTGAAAATTTAGATTTCTTAACGGTCACGTCCTCCAATAACGGTGTTTAATTTTTATTAACCACAAATCACCAGTTCGGTCTCTTCATGACTTAAAAGATCATACAAATGTCTATCCACCATTGTACGCATAAATAATAAAAATCAACACACAACCATAGAAAAATAAGGAATTAAAATCGTGTTATACAAAACTAGGCTACATCTTAGCCTCTAGAACAATAAATTTAGTTCATATTTGTTTGGGATTGCATCGTAAAAATTAGAGAAGAAGAGATACAAAAAATATAAAAATAATGCAAACTGAACTCCTAGAACCGAGTCCAAGCCTTTATCTCTCTTCTGTCTCTATCTCAAAAGCCAAACCCAAAACTATCGCCACATCAGCTACTGAGTCCTGCCTGTCAGCACTATGCTGTCTCTTCACCAGCACCATGCCAGGTCAGCACGTCAGCAGAGCCGTTGCGTCAGACTATTTTTGTTTTTGTCTTGTTGTCCACGCTAGCACCGAGAAGAAGATGAAAGAAAGAGCAGCCACGTCGCTGTCAGTTCTCTCTCTCCTATCACTGCATCTCAATCCTGCAGATGGCAAAGGGAGCTCGCCACGTCAGCCTCGGTTGAAGCTCTCCTTTTGTCCTGTAGCGCACTCAATGACTCAAATCTGTTCCTTTGTGTCTTGGAGTGCTAACCAAAGAAGAAGAAGCCAGTCAAAGCAAGCAGTGGTTTTTCTCTTTCTTTTTTTTTTTTTTATTTTTATTTTGTGTTGGCCGTCACCTCTTCCAGTTTTCTTTGTGCACATCTTCATGTATTTATAGAACAACGGGAAGAAGATTTAGGGTTTGCTCTTTTTGCAGAAAAATCCTCTCTTTTCATTTATTTCCTTTTTGATATTTATTTCTTTCTCCTTTCTTCTTCTTTTTCCTTTTCTTGCAAGCATGTGCTACTGCATACACAAATTAAGACCAGAATTTAGGATTTAAATAAAATAAAATTAATTAGTTCAAAATTAATTAAACTAACTAAAAATCATAATAGCTCATTAAAATCCTTCTAAAATTATTTATCGCACTTTTACTCAACAAAACAATAAAAATTGATAAATCCTTTGTTTTACTTTGTTTGTTGATTTTTAGCCAAAAATCTTCACTTTTTGCATCAAAAATATTATTTCTTCAAAAATAATTAATTAATTGAAATCTTATAGAAATAAGATGAATTATATACAATATCAACGAAAACAAGAAATTTTTACTGGGTAAATGAGTACAAATATTTATCTATAAATTAGACACATCAGTTTCCCGGGAAATGAACTCAATAACAACGAACGAACTGCGAACCAATTAATCACGAACTTACACTCGGAACGCACGTGGAAACAAAGGGAGAGAGATAAGTAATGGCACGGCTACGGTAGCGGGGTCGCTGCTGGTCTGGTCTGTCGACGGAGGAAAGGCACAGCACGGGTCGCTGGGGGCTTGCTGCATCGGAAGGATGACAGCGCACAGGGACGTTGGGGAGGTGCACCGGGTCTGGCGCCTGGCTGTTGCATCGCCGCAATCGGGAGGGAAACACTGGCTGCCTGTCGGTGCTGGTCGCGACAAGGAGGAGGGACAGCAGAGAGGTCGGCGACTGGGGCTGTCAGGGATGGGTTTGGAAGGAAGAGAGGTCGGGAGTGGGGAAGAGAGGTCGGGAGTGGGGAACGGAGGTAGGGGACGACGTCAAGAGAGGGATGAAGAAGTGGAAAGCGGCTGAAGTTGGGTATGGTGAATAGGAGTATAATTATATGGGTATATAAATACAGGCTAGATTAGGGTTCATGGGGTTACCAGGTAGGAGGGTAATCCAATAGGTTTAATGTTTAAGAATAATTGGGTTGATTAGGCTATTAGGTTTGGGCATTGATTAAAGTAGTGGATTTGGGTTAAATAAAAGATCCAAAAGAAAAAATAAATAAATAAATAAATAAATAGGACGGTTCAAAATAATGAGATAGGGACAAAATGAATAAATAAGATAGGACATGAACAATTTAAGTAACGAGGTTAGAAAACAGTAGCTCGCTCAACCAGAGATGAAATAATAGGTAGAAAAATGAATCAAGAAGATCAAATTAAGAGACGACAAAATAAATAGATGAATATATTAATAATGAAGGTCCAATACATGGTCAAAAGAGTCGAAGAATACAATGAGGATAAATACCCCAAAAGAGAAATACATTCAAAAATACAGAAAATGAAAAATAGAGGTTACAGCTCCACCTACAAAGAGTTTGGGCCTCTCTGTGTCATTCTCCGATAAAGATATCGAAGGTGTCAAAATACCTCATTGCAACGCACTGGTTATCAATTTATGCATGACTAATCATGAGGTGCGACGTATCCTTGTAGATAATGGAAGTTTCGTAAACATTCTCTTCATGGCCACTTTCGATGCTTTAAAGCTCTCATGAGCTCGACTCAAGCCAGTCGATTATACACTTTATGGCTTCTCGGGCGCACCCATCCTCGTCGAGGGAATCATTACGCTCGACGTGACGACAGGAAAAGCCCCAACAACTCGGACGAAGGCATTAGACAACCTGGTATTCGACATTAAAGCCGCATACAATGCTATATTTGGCCACCCAGGCCTAACAACTTTCCATGTGGTTGCCTCTGTGTTTCACAAGAAAATGAAGTTCCCAACAGTAGTAGGCGTAGGCCAGGTACTGGGAAACCAAGAGGCGGCACGAGTGTGCTATACCGCTACAATGGGGGGCTTGGTTTTCCCCCTCAGCGCCACAAAGTTATTGCCAGAAAGCAATCACAGTAACACCGAGTTTGCATATGAGTCCGAAGCTACTACACTTGACAATCCTATCGAGAACCTCAAAATCTGTCAAGTTATCTCCTCCCAGGTCCAATTTTTCCTCATCAGAATAACATAGTAAACCTAAATCCCCCACCTTAAGCTAGTCCGCTAAGTCAACGGGAAGAAACAATCCGACCTAAGCTAATCAGCGTACTAGAAGGTCTCCTCTTCTCTCCACAAATCAAGGGGAGGCTCACTTCAAAACAAGTGAATCCAGGCAAGGTCTACCAAGTTGTTCGCCTATCGGCTCACCAACTTGAAGACCCAGGGGGCAAGGATATAATAGCAGGGCCTTGGAATGAGAAGCATATCTCGAAGCATAACGAGGGCGTCTAAAATGTCATCTCTTAGTAGTAGTAGAATTTTCTTATTCTGTAATAAAGGCCAACCACTAGAGTAGACATTTAGTTTATTTTTCCTTTCAATAAAAACCGTTTTCACTACCAGTCAACGCATGTAATAAAGGACAACCATTATAGCAGCCCCTTAGTTCATTTTTAAGTGGTATTAGAGTAGCCCCTTAGTTCATTTTTTAGTTCATTTAGTTTATTGAGAACTAAACTAGCTAATTTAGTTCTCAATAAAATTAGCTAGTTTATTTCTAGACATTTTGTTTAATTTCATTAAAGTAAACAACGAGCTAAACGCCCAACTTACATATAAAAACGACACTAAACTTGTTAAAAGCTCTCTATAAGACGGATTCGGAGTCCATACTCATGGCTTGAAGTTACTCTAGCAATTTGCAATAACGCAAATCCAGAGTTCGCTTCACCTTTCGATCTGCTTCTGCAAACCGTTAGCACCTCAACGACAGGTTCGAAGTCCATATCCATGGCTCGAAGTTACTCTAGAAACTTGCAACGAAGCAAGTTTAGAGTACGCTTCGCCATTCAATTTGCTCCTGCAACCTGTTAATACTTAAACTAACAAGTTCGGAATCCATACCCATGGCTCATAGTTACTAAGGCAATTTGCACTGAAGCAAATTCAGAGTTTGCTTCGCCATTCGATCTGTTCCTAAAACTAGCTAAGATACCTTAAAGACAAATTAGATGTCTAAAATTGTGGATTGCAGTTACTCCAGTAAAACTTACAAAAGCAACACTTAGAGTTCAACTCGCATCTCGATGTGACTCTCACAATTTGTTAGAGGACCTATACAGCAAGTTTGGAAAACAACTCTTCTTCAGAGTTGCTCCTACAACTAGCTGAGAATGCCGACCGCTGAAGGAACCACTTTCCTTGACTGCTGGCATCATTGGTAGAGAACGCCGACCCAGTGGATTGAGTCTGCTGGCACCCGCTACGTGATTCTCTACGGGCCGAAGCTAAACTCGACAAGGCTGACACCTCGCTCTGAGCATCGCCAAGATAACAAGGGGGCACCTGATCTGTAAAGACCGCTCCCCCAACGGTTGACCTAGCTCCACTAGCCGTTGTGCTCCTTTTCATATTTGCCATGATGCCTTTATTCACTTCAACCACAGTGCCCTTTTTCGCACCAAGAATGTGCGAAGTGCTAGCCGTTTGCAACCCACCAAGCATCGCTTGGAAATGATACAACTCCAAGTCTTTCTCAACAACCACTTCCCTAAGCATAGCACACTCTCTGATACTATCTTTTATCACCTTCGGAGGCAGTGATATGTTGGCAAGACGATTAGCGCATAAGAGGGCTAACTCACAGTCCCTCTCGATAAGCGCCGACTTGAGGCGAATAGTTTCCAACCACTCGTCGTCTGCTTGAACAAGCAAATGGTCGATAGCTAGTTCCGTTATGCGTAGTCGTCTACGAAGATGCTCGAATTCATCACTGTGGGGCTTCTCCCCTGTCTCCACAGTTATCTGTCTACAAAGTCGAAGAACATTGTCATACATGAGAAATAAGTGTCATAGTTAAAAGTCATCACAAAACACGGTTGGCACAGGACAAAGGCAATGATAATGCAGGAAAATAGTCTTTCATCCACTAAAATTAAGATACAGAAGTGCGGTGGTAGTCCACAATTAGGCATCATACAATGACTAAATCAAATGCAACTGAAGATTAATTTAGACACGACTAAAGAAAGTGCAAAACATGGAAGGGTGAATCAAGCATCTACCTATCTCGACGGAACCAAGGAGCTCCCAACAGCCTCCTTTCCTTTGCTTTTCTTCCCCAAACCGATCATCACGTCCCTTGAGGGAGTATCACCCTCGCCACTATCCTCCTTGCTTGTATCGGTTTATTTGAGTTTATTACAATCAAAACCGATACTCGCCTGTATCTCTCCAACTGTGAGTCGAAACTCACTTCTACAAGTTGGAGTGACTTGTGCTACGTGAATCCGACCAAGTTGCATTGTATTGCTATTTTTCGTTGTCATTTATGTATTTTTTTTCACAATTTCGCTATGTTTATGGATGATAGATAAATGGATGTAACACTTATGAACTAATCTTAATTTTTTTTTCACAGACAAATGGCTAGAACGAGGCAATTGAGAAGCCCTTCCGGTACTGCTAGTGGCGCACCAATTATAGAGGTAAGATTGATTATTATTATTGGTTTTAAATACAAATATGCAACATTATCTCAATAATAACAACATTTATCTTTGCTCATGTAGGTTGGTCGCCGTCAATCTACATCTGCTGAGGCAGGTCCTTCGCCCTCGATTTCCGTTACACCTCCTGGATCGTTGGACCCAAGCTTAGTCACGTTACAGGATATACACCGATCCGAAGCCGTGTGGAATGGGTCTATTAAGAAATTTAACTTTCGGAAGCACGTGGTTCTTCCTTTTGACACCCGTATTATGCCGTACTTGGTTGAGGCCGGTTTTTACGGAGCTAGATTCATGGGAAAAGTGAAGCTGGATCGGCCGTTACTGACAGCTATTGTCGAGCGATGGAGGCCGAGGACACGTACATTCCACCTACCCGTGGGTGAGATGACTGTCACTCTGTAAGATGTAGCTGTCATAACTGGGCTACCAATAGATGAGGTTGCTGTGACGGGAAATATGAACTTTGACCAAGTAGCAGTTGTTCGTGATTTACTCGGTATCGACCTACAGTTGAACTTGGCCCAAACAAGAGAGGACGTTGAAAAAGAAATCTTCAAAAATATTCCCTAAGATTATGATGAAGATTTATTACATGAACATATAGAAGCTGCGAAAGACAAAGCAGAAATTGAATTTTGGAATGAAATGTTCGATGGGAAATCACTGTATATTAGTTGGTTGAAATTGCAGTTCGAGGAGGATTATTTGACCCCCGATTCGGACGAGAAAACCATAATCTATTATGCTCGTGCGTACATCTTTAGTATGATCGGGGGAGTGATCTTCCCAAACTCATCCGGTTCGAGCGTACCGCTAATGTATCTATGGTTATTGGAAAATTTCGGTTATGCGGGCCATTTCAGTTGGGGGAGTGCGGCATTGGTGGTACTCTATAGAAATTTGTGTGCTACATCATTAGGTGCCGTACAAATGGGTGGCCCGATGGTACTACTGCAAATTTGGAGTTGAGAATGCATCCACATCGGACGTCCCCATATTATTGAATCAACACTGAATTGGTTGGCTGAACTGGGGGTCCCAGAGATGTTACCTCCCTTAGGAGTATATTGGGCGGGGTGGCACATGTGGGTCGATAACCCATGCCAATCTCTTACCTACTATAGAGATGAGTTGAATAACTTGCGGAATGAGTTCATCAATTGGGAACTGTACTCGATCGCCAAGTTGGCAAGGATTCCACCGATTTATTTGGTTGGTGCACTATGGTTGACGGCCGCACCACTTGTGAATTTTTCTTTTGTTAAGTTCCAGTATCCAGATAGAGTGACGCGGCAGTTCAGATATCAGCAAAGATTTTCGAGGTCCGGGGTTATGATAAAAAGTTGCACGAGGTGAGAGGAACGAGTCGAGTGCCCAACTTCGATTAGGCTGATTTCCACCGGGTCCATGTGGCCAACTGAAACACCATGCGGTATCAAATGACACCGAACATGATGTACTTCGCGATACCATATGATGGGTCCTACTAACAAATTTACATGACGTGGTACAAGCGGATTACACGATTGTATGTTTTCCCACGGGCTGCTTTACCAGCCGGTGTTCAGATTCTGATTTTCCCAATGGAGGTAGAACCACCTCTGGCATATTCCTCTTCCCAGCCGATGTACCAACTAAAGGCTGAGACATATCGAAACTTGGTTAGTCAAATTTCACCCAATTTCATCTACTTAGTGTGCATGTATTGTTATTTGAGGAGGTGGGTGATATATTTAGTATGCATGTTGTTTAAATTGAAATTTTCAACCTAATGTAGATTGAAAACACATGGAAAAACGTTTGGATAGCTACTCTCGTCTTGAAGAGTAAGGTACCCGAGCATGTTAAGGAGATAATGCGGGAGATGCTAAAGCCGTGCCGCCATAGTCTTGAGGACGTGGGTGAAGGTCCGCAGCTTGAGGTGTATTTGAAAGCCAACGTGCCAACAATGGGTTATAGGCAAAAGAGCGTGACAAAGTAGGGAATTCATATCGCCGAACCACAACAAGTGCAACAACAGCAAAATCCTGAAGAAGTTGAGAAGGAGCAGTGGTCGGATGACCCTCAATCCCCAGGGACACAAGGCAGACAGCGAAATTCTCAAAGGAAGCGGAACCCGCCCGATCAATTCACACTAAGCGGTCGCAAACCGCGTGGCTGTAAAAGATAGTATCTAACAATCGGTTCGTTATTAGTAGTTTAGTATTTGGTTGATGATTTTATTCTAAAAATAACTAATGCATAGTTTGCTTTTATGTTGATAAATTGTTGTAGATAAATACCGGGCATAGATGGAAGCCAACCTGAAAAACGTCTTGATAAAGTTTTTTATAATTTAGAAAGTTTCGGGTTGTATAATTACTGTGAAATTTTTTAAGAACTGTATTGATTTGAATTAGTTGTGTATATTATGACATTGTCAATTTGTATGCTTTAAAATTATTGTGAAGTTATCTATTCTATTATATTCATCGATGTGAAGCGGATTCATGGCTTTTGGTCTGTGAATGAACATTATTAACTTTCTGTGAATAAACTCATTATTTGAATTGATGTGAATTGCTGAATTGATGTGAATCATCTGTAGAAGTTGTTGTGAATGAACAAATTTTGTGAAGTTGTATTTGTATCAACCAAAGTACATAGAGCCCACACAGACGAAAGTTCTGTAAAAATCTCTTTACTTAACCCGTTATTGACGATGTCGGGTTAAGTGATCTTAACCCGTCATCACCAATTACGTGTTAAGTAGAGAGATATTGGCAGGACTTCATCCCCTACAGACCAAGTATTGATAAAGTACTGCCAATATTTCTCTACCTAACCCGTTATTGGAGATAATGGGTTAAGATAACTTAACCCGTTATCCTCAACAACAAGTTAAGTAGAGAGATATTGGCAAGACTTCATCCCCTACAGACCAAGTATTAATAAAGTACTGCCAATATCTCTCTAGTTAACCCGTTATTGGAGATAACGGTTTAAGATCACTTAACCCGTTATCCTCAACAATGGGTTAAGTAGAGAGATATTGGCAGGACTTCATCCCCTACAGACCAAGTTTTCATAAAGTACTGCCAACATCTATCTACTTAGCCCATTATTGACGATAACGGGTTAAGTGATCTTAACCCGTTATCCCCAATAACGGGTTAAGTAGAAAGATATTTTTATGCTTTTTACAACTTTCTCTTCACTCTTTGCGAACAGTGTCTATGAAAGAAGATACCAAAGACAGATGATCTATACTTGTGTATCGTTTATATATTTTAATAATTTCCATTGTTTCCCGCCTAACTAACCAATATTAAATCATGAAGGTTAATTTTTTAAAAAAGTACCAGAAAATAAAAGATGATTTTTTTATTTTTAAAAATCAATTGTTGTAATATATATTCTTACCCCTAATATGTAAAATCTTCAGCAATACGTACACCTATCCAGTTCATACACCTAACCTCGAACCGTACCTCCCAAATTCTTTTATTTTCCCGTAATTTTTAATGTTTATTCACTCTTACTTTTCTTTTATTTCCTTTTGTGTCTTTAGGATGCAAAATCTGTGACAAGTACAAAGAGCATTAGTACAAGGATCATGTGAATGAGAATGGAATGGAGTTTCATCAAATCCTGACTTCCATAACTTGCACCACATGTATATCCCCACATATAGAACCCAACAAGTGAAAAGATTCAGTACGCTTTAGAGCGGAGAGTCATTAGATCCAATATGGGAAAAATTCTAAAGTCTCTCCACTCTTTACGAACACTGTCTCTTGAACTCTACAAAGTGACATTCATATATTTGTACATCATTTATATTTTTTATTAATTTCCATTTATTGCTACGTAACTAACCAATATAAAATTGGTAAGATTAAATGTGGAAAAAAAATTCAAAAAATAAAATATAATAAGCTAGGGTTAGGGTTAGGGTAAGCTAGGGTTATGTTAGGGTTAGGGTAAGCTAGGGTTAAGGGTTAGTGTAGGGTTATGTGTTAGGGTTAGGGTAAGGGTTAATACTTGTAGTAAGAGGTTGTTTTGGGTGTAATACCCCAGATCTTGAGCGAACAGTCGACTGGTACTGGTAGCAGTCGACTGGTCTGCACGGGATTTGAGAGATTTGTGAAATTTAGTCCCACATGGGAAGTTTGATAGGATAATTTGAGTATAAATACTATTAGCCAATGATCAAGAGTCACCAATCCGGTTAACCACCTTTTGAGAGGCAGCCTGTGGTGGGCAGTTGTACTACATAGTATTTATAATTTGTCTGAGTATTGGGGCGGGGCGTTACAAATTGTATCAGAGCCGACTTTCGACACCGAGTGTAGAAGAGGGCCTATGATCTAGTTCACGGCAGGGAGATGATTCTTCGGATAGGCAGGGTGCATTTATATGTACCGGGTGTTTCTACACAACGTTTCGTAGGATCAGAGGACTATTCTACAACGGCTAGAAAGGCGGATCCTACACTAGATGTGTGCCATGTACTTAGTGAGGACACTGATTCCTAAGGGGGGGTGTATGTAATACCCCAGATCTTGAGCGAACAGTCGACTGGTACTGGTAGCAGTCGACTGGTCTGCACGGGATTTGAGAGATTTGAGAAATTTAGTCCCACATGGGAAGTTTGATAGGATAATTTGAGTATAAATACTATTAGCCAATGATCAAGAGTCACCAATCCGGTTAACCACCTTTTGAGAGGCAGCCTGTGGTGGGCAGTTGTACTACATAGTATTTATAATTTGTCTGAGTATTGGGGCAGGGCGTTACATTGGGTTTTGATTAATTAAGTTAATATTTGTAGCTCTCCGATCTAAAGCGCACTGAATCTTTTCCCTTATTGGGTTCTACATGTGGGGTTCTACATGTGGTGTCCACTTTGTAGAGTGAAATGTAATAGTAGGCAAGTTATGGACATGTTTTTTTTCCCTACAGTTGGATCTGATGACTCTCCGATCTAAAGCGCACTGAATCTTTTTCTTTATTGGGTTCTACATGTGGTGCCCACTTTGTAGAGTGAAATGTAACAGTAGGCATGTTATGGACATTATTTTTTTCCTACAGTTTGATCTGATGATTCTCCGATCTAAAGCGCACTGAATCTTTTCCCTTATTGGGTTCTACATGTGGGGTTCTACATGTGGTGCCCACTTTGTAGAGTGAAATGTAATAGTAGGCAAGTTATGGACATGGTTTTTTTTCCCACAGTAAGATCTGATGACTCTCCTATCTAAAGCGCACTGAATCTTTTCTCTAATTGGGTTCTACATGTGGGGTTCTACATGTGGTGCCCACTTTGTAGAGTGAAATGTAATAGTGGGCAAGTTATGTACTTTAGGTTTTTCCATATTGGATCTACATGTGGGGATATACATGTGGTGCAAGTTATGGAATCCATGAGTTGATAAAACTCCATTCCAACCTCATTGACATGATCCTTGTAATACTGCTCTTTGTACTTGTCACAGATTTTGCATATATCGGCCACAAAGAGCATTATTACAAGGATCATGCGAATGAGATTGGAATGGAGCTTTATCAACTCATGGATTCCTTAACTTGCCTACTTTTACATTTCACTCTACAAAGTAGGCACCACATGTTGATCTCCACATGTAGAACCCAATAAGGGAAAAGACCACTGGAATAGCTATATATAAACTTCTCATTGGAGGTTTATCACTTCATATAGGATCCGTGTCCTTGATCTTTTTCTCTTTGTAGTTTTCCCTTCACTTGGATAGATTTTGCTAAGTCTATATCGAGGAATGGAGTGTTCATTTTGTTTAGGATAACTTTGCCTACTATTATTGGAGACTCTATAATGTGGGCACCACATGTAGATCCCCACATGTAGAACAAGTTCATAACTTGCCTACTATTACATTTCACTGCACAAAGTAGGCACCACATGTAAAGATCCCCATAAGTCCATAACTTGCTTTTACAATCAAAGAATAGAGATGGCAATGCAGCGGGGGGTGAGAGGAAGGGATGAAAGAGTTTTAAGAAATAACCCCTAACCCTAACACTAACCCTAACTATAACCTTAACCCTTAACCCATAACCCTAACACTAACCATAACCCTAGCACTAACCCCTAACACTAACCCTAACCTTAACCCTAACCCTGGCACAAACCCTAACCCTAACCTTAACCCATAAAAAATTATATCAAACTTGTATAAAACATACAAAAAATTGAAATATCATTTGGGAAAACCATTTTAAAACAAATTAATCAATTTTAAACATTGTATGTTGATAAAAAACGGGAAGCCGATGTCGAGGCCTATCTTTAACCCCATTATCCATAACCCTCTAACCCTAGCCCTAACCCTATTAACACTCTAACTCTTTAAACCAATGATAATATTTACGAAAAATGATATTACATGTTTATTTTATATATATATATATATATATATATATATATATA